>OV121073.1:44026474-44296474 GCA_921293005.1 Nemoura dubitans
TCTCTCTCTCTCTCTCTCTCTCTCTCTCTCTCTCTCTCTCTCTCTCTCTCTCTCTCTCTCTCTCTCTCTCTCTCTCTCTCTCTCTCTCTCTCTCTCTCTCTCTCTCTCTCTCTCTCTCTCTCTCTCTCTCGTCTCTCTCTTCTCTCTCTCTCTCCTCTCTCTCTCTCTCTCTCATCTCTCTCTCTCTCTCTCTCTCTCTCTCTCTCTCTCTCTCTCTCTCTCTCTCTCTCTCTCTCTCTCGAGCCATCGAGCAGAGGGGACGTGATCACATCGTGCTCCGCGACTTTGACCGATATCGACAGTTGTTGCATAGTTTTTCATAGTATTATTGCGCAAATTCTGTGCGAAATGTGATAAGTCGACCGTGCAAATGTCGCACAACAAATCGTCTGGATGGTCCGAGCAGGATTCGTCGTACAGACCCAATCGTAAGAACGCTATCGTACTAGACAGTGTTGACGGGTTACCGATAAATGAATATATCGTAGCCATTGCTGACCTCGTAGGTGGGAATAAAATCTCACATGCATCGAGAATCAGTGGGAATAGAATCTGTGTGTACCTGACCGATCAAGGAACTGTCTCGAGAATAGTGGAAGACGGAGGAATTTCAATCAATGAACAGTTTATCTGTGTAAGGAGGTACGTTTCTGGTGCACAGAAAGTCCTTCTGTCAAACGTGCTCCCCGACATAACCAACGAGCAATTAGCCGCTGCTCTAGGTAGATACGGAAAAATCACCGGTGATATTCGGGACATTAAAATTGGAGTTGAAAGACCGGACCCAAAGCACATCAAATCTTTTCGTCGCATTGTTTACATGATTGTTAACGATGCCAAAACATTCCCGGACTTTATCAACGTAAAGCTCGACGAAACACCATACAGTGTCTTCCTATCTCTCGACGACACCTCTTGTTATAAGTGCAAGCAGCTAGGGCACGTTGCAAGAAATTGCACAGTCGAAACCAACAACATTGCTCCTAACTCCAAGACGAGTGCAGGGATCAGGCTGGCTCCGACACTGGCCGAAGTCGTGGCCGGCACTGACAATGCTCGCTCGTCCCCGACCGCGACGGTGCTAAAAATCACGCCTCAAAATAAGCAGCAACAGCAACTACAGACCGCTGCAGCTAGGCCATCAACCGCCCACGACGACGACAACATCACAGCATTATCAAGCGAATCCGAAACTAACGTCAACACCTTTTGGAACTCGCAATCGGGAGAGGAAATAGAGCTCGTGGCCGAGCAGCGTGACCCGGCGATCGAACATCCACCTCCGGCTAAGCGGAAGAAAAACGTTCCTCTCACCAGTGCTGGAAAAAAACAAAAACAACCCGATCGCGTCGACGAACCCTACGACAATGAGAATCCTTCGGACAGCTCGGCGTGGTCCGAGGAAGAGAGCAACAATTCCCAAATAAGACACAGTCAACTCAACCGAGACCTGGAGTCGATAAACAACATGACCTCTAGGCTTCGTGACAATTACGTAATCACCCCAAAGAGCTGGAATCCTTCCTCAAAGAGTCGCGCGGGTCAAAACGGCCGGCGCTCATCGCGTTCAACTACTCCACCGATGTCGAAGGTCTCATCACTATGCTGGTGGACTGCGGCAAACTCGCCAAGACGTACAACCTGAAACGCAGACTTATGAGGTGCATAAAGAACATCAAAGAGGAAAGCCCGTCATGGCCCAAACAACTTCAGGAAAAGCCTCCACAACCCCGCAACTAAAT
Organism: Nemoura dubitans; assembly: GCA_921293005.1. Lineage (NCBI taxonomy): Eukaryota > Metazoa > Arthropoda > Insecta > Plecoptera > Nemouridae > Nemoura > Nemoura dubitans. The sequence continues at coordinate 44,028,217 of OV121073.1, forward strand.
AAGGAAAAAACGAAAAAAAAACAAAAACAAAAACAAAAACAAAAACAAAAACAAAAACAAAACAAAACAAAACAAAAACAAAAACAAAAACATTAAATGGATTCTGCTGTCCGGGTTTTATCCTTAAACGTCAGAGGAGTGGCGACCGATGGAAAACAGACAATGTTGTCTATTTACTTAAAGCGCGTGCGCCATCCTGAAATCGCTTTCCTGCAAGAGACGAATTTAAAAGACCACCCTCTCTCGCACGAACTCGCTGAGTACAACTTCTCTGTTAATCCTCCTCCCCAGCAGAGCTCAGGAACGGTGATACTCCTCCACAACGCCTTCCTTGCCCAGCTCCCCTCGAAGCCCACGCACACGATTCTGCACCCTGGCTACGCGCAAGTTGTGAAAACACACCTTCAGGGGCGTGTTTGTCACCTTGTCAACGTTTACATTCCTCAAGAGAACGCCCAGGCTGGCTTCGCGGTACAAGCAGTCAGCCGCTACTTAGACGCCGTTCCCAAAGAAGACGTCATCGTCCTCGGTGGCGACTGGAACACCACGCTGTTCCCAGAAGACCGTTCGAATTGCACCGAGTCTCGCACCACCTTACGGACATCCCTGCAGCGGCTCATCGCGTCGCACGATCTCCACGACGCGTGGAGGCGCCTGCATTCGCGCAAATGCGGTTTCACCTACACCGGCGTTCATAGCCACGCGCCGCGCGCAAGGTTAGATCACTTCTACGAGTGTGGCAACCTCGCCAACCATCTCGTGTCGTGTGAAGTTTTACAGTCATTTTCCGATCATTCAGGAATCGTTTTGAATATACGTGTGATCAGCACCCGTAAAGGGGTGGCCTACTGGCGTTTCTGTGACAAGTTGCTCGATATCAAAGAGTTCAAATCATATGTTCGGAATATCATAGAATTTTATACACTTCTCATGGAACAGAGCTCTGACCCCCTCGCAGTGTGGGACGAACTCAAGTCAGAGATAAAGATCACCACTCAACGTTTTCAAGCGTCCCTCAAGCAAACTAATGACAAACACTTTGTTGAGCTTGAAACGGCGGCCAAGCAGTTACAGTCAAAAGGTTTTCTCACAACAGACGAGGGTATCATGTTACAAACAATTGAAGCAGACATCAGGAAACACTATGGCGATCTGGCCAAGATTGTACGCACAAATCGCAAAGGTTTTGTCAATTTTACAGGAGACCCTTCCTCAAAATCTTTTTTTTAAATGTATACAAACAAAGTTCAAAGAACCAGCCTTACCAAACTCCTACACGATAATCACATACTCACTGACCCGCCTGCCATTAGAAGGACGATACGATCCCACTTTCATACACATTATCAGTCCCGGCCAACGGCCCATGTACCTGAGCTGTATGACAACTTACCGACACTTTCAGACATCCACATGAAAGCCAACGATTCGATGCTTACCATGGATGAGCTCTCACTAGCCCTGTCACAGCTGAGTAAAGGGAGAGCCCCTGGCATCGATGGCCTAACCACCAAGTTCTACGCCACTTTCTGGGACTTTCTAGCGCCTTTATTTCACAAAGTCGTCACGCATAGTTTTGCATGCGGCACGTTGCCCCGGTCGATGCAGAAGTCCGTGCTGACTTTAGTGCCCAAGAAAGGCGACCCTTTGCTCATAAAAAACTGGAGGCCTATCTCACTCCTCACCGCCGATTATAAAATAATCGCGCGTGCCCTGTCAAATCGAATTAGCAAATTGCTGCCTGATATAATCGGTGAAGACCAGACATACTGCATTCCTGGTCGGTCGATTTACTCGAATCTGCACATAATTCGTGACGTCATCCAATACGCCAATCTCGAGGACATCCCCCTTGCAATTATCTCGCTAGATCAAGAAGCTGCATTCGACAGTGTCGAACACAGCTACATGTTCAGCACTCTCCGTGCCTTTAATTTTGGCCCAGTTTTCATTTCCTATGTTAAAACATTGTACTCCAATGCACGTTGCCTCGTGAAGACTGGCCCTTGTCTTTCTGCACCTTTCCCATTCGCCAGGGGTGTCAGGCAAGGAGACCCTCTCTCTGGGCCCTTATTCACGCTCTGCATAGAGCCTCTCTTACACCTGTGCCGAATAAGAATGAGCAGTTCAACTCTCAGTTTTTGCCCTCGGCCCTTAGTCACGTCAGTGTATGCCGACGATGTCACACTGTTCATCACCAATGATGCTGATTTCGCGATTGTTCACACGGCCTTTATAGTCTACTCGAGCGCCTCCGGCGCCCGACTTAATATTCAGAAAAGCCAAGGCTTGTGGGTGGGTGCTTGGAAGTTCAGGAACGACACCCCCTTGCAATGTGCCTGGTCATCAGAGGGTGCAAAGTTCCTCGGTGTGCATCTTGGAAACAGTGACCGTTGGGAGTCACAGAATTGGTCATCCCTTGAAGACAAAGTCAAAATTGGCTTAGTTAGATGGGAGAGATGGCTCCATTTCACCTCTTATAGAGGTAGGAAAATATTGGTTAATCAGCTATCAGGCTCCAAGCTCACACACGTCATCACGATTCTTGAACCCCCAGATAGCTTTGTTAAAACAATAACGCAACTCTACACCAACTTCCTGTGGCACGGCAATCACTGGCTGCACCCCAACTACCTATATGACAAACCTGAATTCGGAGGGCACGGTCTGCATCATTTGCCGAGCCGGCTCATGCTGCTGCGACTAATGCACTTGCATCAATTGATTTCTAGAGGCAAGAGTGACCACTGTCTCTGGCTCGCGAACTATCACTTCGGACGATACGATGATAAGTTCCCCTCCATCCTGTCCATTCTGACCCAAAAAGAAGTAGACCATCACCGAATAAAAATCCTTCCGCGTTTTTATTCATCGCTGCTAACTGCCTGGTCCAAGCTCGAGGTGGTCGCTTGCGGCCCCCCAACTAACATTACAGACATTCGCGCATTGTCTCTTTACGATTCAACCATTTTCGTCAACACTCCCTTCCATAAATTGTTTGACAATTTCAACTGGTCCAAAGTGAATTGCAAGCGGCTAGGCGATCTACTCGATGGTTCTTCTGTGAAGTCCATTAGCAACGTAGACACCTCCAAGCTGTCCACACCCTCTATGCGACAGCTCACAAATATACCTGCAAAAATGTCTTCATTTTTTGATCAGGTTTTCCCTATCATTAACGAAGATCAAGACATGCCTTTCGAATTCATCGACAGAAAGGCTCAAGTGACCGCCTTTCCACCAAGCAGACATGTATTGTATGACAGTTGTCTCAGCAAATCCTTGCCAGCGTTCTGCCTCGAAGGGGGCGGAGCGTTCACTGATGTCCTTCCAGTCTGGAAAGGGGTCTACAGGCACCCGATTGATGGGGGCGATGGAGATGTGTCATGGCGTTTTCTACATGACCGTCTTGTCACCCCTGTCAGGAGACATAAGTGGGGAGTCCAGTCCTCCCCCAACTGCCCATGGTGCAACACCCGTGGCACTGCACTGCACATGATGCTAGAGTGCCCCAAAACATTAATAATTTGGCAACTTATTCGAATTTTCTACCGGAAAATATACTCCAAGGCATCCATAGACAATCTTCTACCCAACTCCACCATTCTCTCTGGCACACCGATTCGCGACAATGACCATGCCTCCACTCTAACCAATTATCTTGTCAGCCTAGCAAAAAGCACCATTTATCGAACGTACACCCAAAGTCTGAGATACGGGGGAGAAGTGCTCGAGTATCACTCAATCTTTTGCAAACGGTTAAAATTTAGATTAAATTTAGAATTCCAAAAATGCACAAACAAAGAACACTTCACTAACGAGCTTTGGACCCACAACAAAGCAGTGTGTTTTGTCAACAACAATCAACTCAAGTTCAATTTTTGATCTATGTTAACCAAATGTCAGTGACGATTATCATTACCACAAGATATTATGTGATATGATATGACGATGTAAAATGTGTAAAATGTAAAATGTACTCCAATAAACGATCGATTTAAAAACAAAAACTCTCTCTCTCTCTCTCTCTCTCTCTCTCTCTCTCTCTCTCTCTCTCTCTCTCTCTCTCTCTCTCTCTCTCTCTCTCTCTCTCTCTCTCTCTCTCTCTCTCTCTCTCTCTCTCTCTCTCTCTCTCTCTCTCTCTCTCTCTCTCTCTCTCTCTCTCTCTCTCTCTCTCTCTCTCTCTCTCTCTCTCTCTCTCTCTCTCTCTCTCTCTCTCTCTCTCTCTCTCTCTCGAGCGCTCGAGCAGGATATACGTGTTTCACATCGTGCTCCGCGATTCTGAACCCAATCAACGTTTCGTTTGCAAATCAGTTCTTTGCGGTATTACGATCTCATGTGGTATTGTGTTAGTCTTTCATACGTATCTTATATTCACTTTATTTGTACATGAACAGTGTTTAAAGTGAATCAAACTCCGTTTGCGATGCCTGGACGGTCCGAGACGGACACGTCGAACAGGCCAGATCGGCGTAATGCAGTCGTGTGCGAATCAATCACCGGTATACCTCTCGAAGACTATCTAGTCGCTATTGCTGACATCGTCGGTGGAGAAAAAATTACGCATGCATCCAGAATAGGGGGAAATCGTGTGATCGTGTATCTGAAGGACCAAGTAAGTGCACAAAATGTAGTAGAAGATGGTGGCGTTTCAATCAACGGACAGTTCGTCGGAATTCGCAAGTACATTTCAGGGGCACAAAAGGTCGTGATATCGAATGTGCTCCCCGATATAAACAACGAGCAATTAACCTCGGTGCTTAGCATGTACGGCAAAATAACCGGCCCCATTCGTGAACTCCAGATCGGCTGTGAACGACCCCACCTGGCTCACATAAAGTCATTCAGGCGTGTAATTTACATGATCATCCCGGATGTAAAACAATTCCCTGCTTTTGTCAACGTAAACATAGACGTGAACTCTCCGTGGACAGTCTTTCTGGCCCTCGACGACGCGTCGTGCTATAAATGCAAGCAGAAAGGCCATCTGACGCGAGACTGCACCGTCGAGAAGGCGTCGACCGACGCACCACCCTCACTGACGCAGGCCGCTGGAAAGCTGCAAGTCTCGATGGCCGATATTGTCGCGGGCAAAAGTACACAAGACACCCATGTTATGAAAATCCAACCACGTAATCAGAAGCAACTCGGCACGCTGCCCCCTGTGTCGGACGAAGCGGCTCTCTTGGGAGACGACGCCACAAAGCTCCATGATAACAGGACGCATCTTAGTACCGCGGAATACCCTTCCTTGAAGAAAACCAAACCAAATGCTGACGAAGAATCGGATGCCAACAACAATTCGGAAAATGATTCCAGCTACGACTCTTCCGCGTCAACATCTCGTAAAGAACAAATAGCGCGTGATGAGTCGTCGATTAGTACGATGGTTTCCATGCTTGACAACTCATACGTCATTACTCCGAGCCAACTTGAAGAATTCCTAAAAAAGTCACGAGGCCTAAAGCGACCTGCGCTCGCAGCAGTTGATTACACCACCGACGCTGACGGTCTCATCGAAATGCTTACAGCCGCATCAAATCACGCTAGAACGTACAACCTAAAGAGAAGACTTGAACGCACTATCAAGTCAGTGAAAAAAGAGTGCGTCGAGTGGCCCAAAAAGAAGAACCCCCCGACATAGTACCTTTAAAACAAAATGGCGTTATCTCCGGTTGTGGTATCCTTAAATATCAGAGGACTGGTTGCAGACGCCAAACAGACAATGCTAGCAGTTTTCCTAAAGCGAGTACGTGCGAACATTGTATTTTTGCAAGAAACGAACCTCGCGAGTGAGCCAAAATCTGTTGAGTTGTCAGAATTCTCTTTCTTTGTTAATCCACCGACACAGAAAAACTCGGGAACATTAATCGCTGTGAAAAAAGACTTCCTAAACTCTTTACAAGTGCGACCGCAACACACCGTTCTGTTCCCTGGCCACGCACAATCCATCTCTTTGCAAATGCTCGGACGTACTTGTCACATTTTCAACGTCTATATGCCGTGCAGTGATGCACATGCAGGCTTCACGATGGATGCGATCCGTCGACACCTGGACTCGGTAGACTCTAACGAAGCCCTGGTTCTGGGCGGTGACTGGAACGTCACTATCAGACCACGTGACCGTGCCAACTGCACGGAGTCCCGTAGCGCCCTCAGGATGGACCTGAGCGCGCTGATTACGGCGCGCGATCTCCACGACGCCTGGGCGAGTTTGCATCCTGGCGAACCGGGATTTACATACACAGGGGTACATCAACATGCTCCACGCGCCAGATTGGACAGATTTTATTTGTGTAGATACCTAAAATCATGCATTACCGCGTGCGATGTTATTCCTTCTTTTTCAGACCACGCTTCTATATGTGTTAAATTTCTTGATGTTCAATCAGTAAAAGGCATGGCCTACTGGCGCCTTAATAATACTATGATACATGATCCCAATTACCAGTCTTATGTTAGGAACATAGCTCACTATTATACCAATGTAATGCATTCGTGTCACAATCCAAACTCTGTCTGGGATGATTTTAAATCAGAGATCAAAATAACAACACAAAGATTCGAAGCCGCAAAAAGGCAAGCAAAGGTTTCAAACATTAACGTACTTGAAGCACAGGCCACATTCATTCAGTCAAAAGGCATATTGACAGCTGATGAAAACGTGATGCTTAAACTAATTGACTCAGACATACGCAAAAGCTACAGTGGCATGGCGACAACAATAAAAGCATCTAACAAAGCGCTTGTGACGTTCACGGGTGACACTTCGTCCAAAGAGTTTCTCAAAATGTACAAAAACAAGAGCGAACGAAAACGATTAGACAAACTACGTGACGAAACAGGAGAGATAATTGTAGATGAACGAAGTATTAGGATCCAAGTACACAACCACTTTCAAGCACACTTTATGTCCCGACCAACTTCACCTGTCGGTGACCTCTATGTAAACATTCCCACATTATCTGACAAAAGTAGAGACAAAAATGAACTGCCGATCACTAATGATGAGCTGTCGGTAGCTCTCTCTCAACTTAACAGAGGAAAGGCACCCGGAATAGATGGAATAACATGTGAATTCTACAGCTTTTTTTGGTCTGAAATATCATCCATCTTCGCGCGTGTAGTCTCACACAGTTTTGAGTGGGGAGAACTTCCCAAATCAATGCAAAAAGCAGTCCTTACCCTGGTCCCTAAAAAGGGAGACCCCTTGTTGATTCGCAACTGGAGGCCTATTTCTCTCCTAACAGCTGATTATAAGATCATTGCAAGGGCCTTATCGAACAGATTAAGTAGCGTCCTGGCTGAGGTGGTAGACGATGAGCAAAGCTACTGTGTTCCTGGTCGAACTATCTATAACAACATACATATAATTCGTGATGCCATCGCATATGCAAATCTTGAAAATGTACCATTAGCCATAGTCTCTCTAGACCAAGAAGCAGCTTTTGACAGTGTTGAGCATTCCTACATATACAACAGCCTGGAAGCATTCAACTTTGGCCCAAATTTTAGGCATTTTTTGTCCACACTCTACAATAACGCTAGGTGTTTGGTAAAGTGCGGCTCGGTCCTCACGGCTCCTTTCCCCTTTGCTCGCGGCGTGCGGCAGGGCGACCCATTGTCGGGCCCTTTGTTCACCTTATGTATAGAGCCGTTCCTTCACACGTGTCGTGCACGACTGCATTCACATGCTCTGCAACTACCACCCCCTAACGTTCGCCCACTTGTGACCTCCACTTATGCAGATGATGTAACCCTTTTCATTACCAATGATTCAGGCTTCAAAATTTTCCACACCGCTTTCATGGCATATGCGTGTGCGTCTGGAGCCAAACTCAACATCCAGAAAAGCTATGGACTCTGGGTTGGTCCATGGAAGAATAGACTTGACACCCCCCTACCCTGTGAGTGGTCCTCAGAAGGTGGCAAATACCTTGGCATTTTTCTTGGAAACAGTGAACGATGGGAATCCAAAAATTGGTCTGAACTTGAGACAAGAATAAGATTAGGTTTAACACGGTGGAAACGATGGCTACACTTCACATCTTACAGAGGCAGAAGGACGCTCATCAACATTTTATCAGGATCAAAACTCGTGCATGCAATCACCACCCTTGAGCCCCCCGAAACATTCGTTAAAAATATAAATCAATTGTACGTAAACTTCGCTTGGAGCGGTAACCATTGGATGCATCCCAATTATCTTTTTGACTTACCCAGAATGGGTGGACATGGTGTTTATCACCTCCCCAGCCGCATCATGACCCTACGACTGGTTTACGTTAATCAAATTATCTCGAAAACTCGCAGTGGTCATTGCCTTTGGTTTGCGAACTATTTTCTTAGTAAATATGATCCGCAATTCCCAACTTATCAAGCCATCCTTACCAAGGGTCCCCTTGACCTTCTCAAAGTCAAGCGCCTTACACCTTTTTATGCTTCAGTGCTAAAGGCATGCGCAAAGCTTGACGTCGTTCTTCATCAACCTCTGAGCTGCATGCTCGACATTCGGGCGCTACCCCTCACTGATTCAGCTGTTTACCAAGACACCCCATTTGCAACGTTTTTTCGGAATTTCAACTGGCCGAAAATAAACTGCAATGTTATCGGTGACCTGATAGATGAAAACGGTGTTTTCAAAACTATTAATCAGTTAACAACGACCCATCTTTCTGTGCCTTCTACAAGACAGCTGGAAACAATTATTAAAAAATTTTCATCAAATTTCCACATTATTTTTTCTGAAATAGATGATAATAGCCAAATGTCCTTTGAATACTTGGGTCGAGATTCAAAACTAAAACCTTTCATACAAAATAAGAAGGAGCTGTACGCAGTATGTTTGTTGAAATTGCTCCCTGCCTTCAGTCTCAGTGGGCAATCAGCGTTCACTGACGAGAAAGCTGCTTGGTCCAGTGTGTATGCATACCCCATTGATGGTGGGGACGGGGATGTCACTTGGCGCTTTCTGCACAACAGGTTGGTGACCCCTGTTAGGCGCCACCTGTGGGGAGTCCAGGCGTCGCCCAATTGCCCCTGGTGTGACGGCGTCAGGGGCACCAGCCTGCATATGATGTTGGAATGCCCAAGGGTGGAGAGAATATGGCAACTAGTTCGGATTATGTACAGGAGAATTTATAAAAAGCCGTCGGTTATAGGTCTCCTACCAAATTCCACTATCCTATCTGGGCCAAACTACTCTAAGTGTGACAAAGCGTCGGTGTTGACCAATTACATAATCAACTTAGCAAAAAGTACTATCTATAGGACTTACTCGTACAAATTAAGATCCTTACAACAGGTCCCTGAGTACCATGAACTTTTTTGCAAAAGGCTGCGCTTCAGATTAAATCTCGAAAATGAAAAAATGGCACATCAGGATTTTGAAAACTCTGTGTGGACACACAACGGAGCTATATGTTTTAAATTTAATGGAAAACTCCGATTTAAATTCTGAATTGTTGTATTTTTTTGAAAATTATTGTTTATAAAATGTACTTGCTGTAAATAAAACTGATCGATGGAAAAACAAAAAAAAAAAACTCTCTCTCTCTCTCTCTCTCTCTCTCTCTCTCTCTCTCTCTCTCTCTCTCTCTCTCTCTCTCTCTCTCTCTCTCTCTCTCTCTCTCTCTCTCTCTCTCTCTCTCTCTCTCTCTCTCTCTCTCTCTCTCTCTCTCTCTCTCTCTCTCTCTCTCTCTCTCTCTCTCTCTCTCTCTCTCTCTCTCTCTCTCTCTCTCTCTCTCTCTCTCTCTCTCTTCTCTCGTCAGTAATCGTTTATCCCGTATATGCCTTTGCTCCATTTAGTTAGTCTATATATTGTAAAACATTTATTTTGTGGCGGTAATCAACATCATGCGAGAGAAACATTGTCCCCGAGGGAAAGACTTTCCAATCTGACACGGAATGCTGTGGAACTCTTGCCCCTTGCCTTTGGAGTGGTGACCTTTCAAAGTTCCAAGACGTCAGTAGACTTATCCAAGTCCACATGGAATAAATCGATTTGGAATTGTCAAACATGTGTCAAAACTTTCCCAGCCCACATAGATCTTTCTAAATCTTGGCCGCGCCGCTGAAATAATATCCTGCACGCGCGGCAGAAGTTGTTAATAGCGTTTCGCGAATTGATTGTCAACCTCTTATTCCTCCAAGCTTGGCAGTGTTTTCTTAGCGGCGTCGCGTCACCAACGTTACAAGACAGAACCAACAAGTGCGCCGGCGAATTGAAATGTCGCAAACCGCTTGCAGCTCGCAGCGACAGCTTCTGCGAATGACATGCCAACGTTCCACCGAGCGGTACAGCAATAATTAACTAACAGCGAATTCGGTTCCGCTCTGCATTTAAAATTATTTATAGCGTTCTGCCGCTGTGTGCATTCGTTTGCCTCGGATAAAACTAAAATACCGCCAGTCTATACTTTAATACCACGCTGCAATTCAAATCGAATTCATTTTAAACCGTTTGAAGTTGTATATTCCCTTCGAGGATTTGCGCGCGTCGTGTTTAAATTGTGTAGCTTTACTCCATTATTAATGGGCAGATTTATATTAAAATCTATTGTCGCCCAAAACAAAATGCTGATTGGGACAATGCCATTACTCGTCCGAAAGTATATACTATTCGTTGTTTCAAAAATTTGCATCCCAGAGGAAATAAATATCACATGCAATTTGTACGTGTGCATGTTCAAATGCCCCACACCCTCTGGCTTACAATGCCAGCCACAACGTAGCCACCGACTATATTTTCAGCGACCGACTCAGGCAAAGTTGATGGACGCTAGTGCACATACGATGTAATTGACCGAATAATCCACCTAGGTAAACTAGAATTAATTTGAGTTTGCCACTTTTTGGGGATCTCTTATCAAAGAGTACCATACCATAAAATCAAATGATAAGTTTTTGTCATTACCATTAAAAAAAGTATTTAACATTACAATTATTTACCATTTTACTCTTAACAAATGGTAGAGTGAAATGATACTTTACTTCGGAGTCCACCAGGCTGTGGTAATCTTAGGCTAAAACGACTGTAGGTACACAGACCGCGGCCAAACTATGTGCTAGCATTCACACCTCTAAATCAGCCATCGTCTCTTCTATCGGTGAGACGTTTGGCACAGGTGAATCCCTGCAACGCCGAACCGGTGCCGGTTCCAGTTCCGGTGCCGGTTCCAGTTGCACACAGCTCGATGAGCGAAGCCGGTGCATAGCGTGGCACTGCATGGGTAGCCGAGGGTGCATTTGTTCGCGCTAATGCTCGACTCGCTCCAACGAGCTCGAACAGAGCTTATAGGATAAATAACCGTCAGTATGCCCTGTTCCATGTGAACTATACTAGGGCTTCGCGAACGCAATTTGTGTTGCGTTGAAGATGAGCGTAGGTAGCGGTTTGTGTATAGCGGATTAAAAGGAGCAGGCAGCAGTCACAAGAAAACCATGGAGCACCAAACCTGACCATTGCCTTCTCGAAAATTCTAATCACTTGAAAATGTATGCGGATTCTGACGTTCCTTTCTCTTTTAATCATATTTAAATTACGAAAGCTCGTAATTGGATATTCATTTTATTATTATGTACACAAATTAGCCTTATTATATATATATATATATATATATATATATATATATATATATATATATATATATATATATATATATATATATATATATATATATATATATATATATATATATATATATCGGTTCATTATCGGACATTATATATATATATATATATATATATATATATATATATATATATATATATATATATATATATATATATATATAATGTCCGATAATGAACCGATATATATATATATATATATATATATTATATACACAAATTACTTTTGGGAGGCTAATTTGTGTACATAATAATAAAATGACGTTCCTTTGTTTCTCTTCGATGTCAGCAAAGCTGGTAACCAAGGAAACGAAGGAAACCAGACTCGTATTGAATCAGCCGTCAAATCACGAGAAAAACACCACAAAAATGCTAATAAAAACCAATTGGAAAAACCTACCGAACTAAGATTTGCAGGCATGATAAATATGTATAAGGTCAACATGTTTAGAAGTTTTGGTGAAGTTATGTTCAGAACTTTGAAATTTACAGGTGTTCAAAATTCTGAAAAAATCGAAAAATTTCGTAAAAATTTATTTATAAAACATTTACTGAACCGATCTTTTTCAAAAACGCAGAGGGTCTAAGTTGAGAACAGAGGTAGATACTCAGAAATTTTCATCCATATCGGTTCAGGCGTTTGGTCTGTAGAGCGCGCACAAACACACAAAAAAAAAAAAAAAAAAAAAAAAACATACACAAGTGACTTTTTTTTGGGGTAAGTGAAATTGAAGATTTCGCTCCGCTCGCTTCGCTCGCTACGCTCATCAACCAGTAGGCAGTAGCACTGGTTCAGAACAGCTCGGAAAGCACTCAGACATTATTGCGACGGGCCAAGAAGTATTAAAGTAACTTCTCATTTCCGGTTGCACTATGGTCATAGGTAGGGTGATTTATTTTCATTTATAAATGGGTCTTTCTTTATCGGGGGCCTTACCGAGGCGTGGGGGCCTCTAAAGGTACTCTCCAATATAAAGTGCGGACTTCGTCAGCAAATGCTGAAATGCTGACCCTTCAATCCGCCCCCGAGTGCCAGGTATAGTGTCATGTCGCCCAAAGAGCTAGGATCTAGTACGCCAATTGATTGCGCCCTTGGCGAGCACATGATCTATGGTTTCACCTAGACGCAGGATTCGTCTAGATCCACCCGCTCCTGGCAGATGAATGCAGATCGCCCCTCTCTGAGTTGGTACGTACCTATACCGAGAGCAAGGAGGCTGCCTGATCGGCTAGGCTATCGCGACGAGAAGAAGCGTTTGATCTTCGGCCCTATCGACTGACATGGAAATCGATACGCCGACTTTTAATTGCCAGCTGATAAGAAACATGCAGTCCATGCGGTGGCCTCTAGTCTTTATACGATGTTCCGTGTATGTTCCGATGTTCCGTGTATGTTCCGTGTATGACTATGTGACATTGAGCAGTGGACGTCGTTGGAAATAATTTTACTATCAACATTTCGTTCAAGGCCATGTCCGAAATTTGACCATGCCCGGTTGAACCAAGTTATTCCACCCCTAGATCCAGGAGTTACAACTGAAGTCGCGACACCTGGTTGCCATGGCATTTGTGTAAACAAAACAAACCCCATGTAACTAAGAGTTGGAAACTTTGGTAAAACCAGCAATATAATCGACTTAAACCGTTGAACTTCTGACCATTGATTTTCTAACGCATAAGACACAAATCCGTAAATAGCATCGAAATATCGCAGTGACATTCCCGATAAAACCCCATGAAACGAGTATAATGTCCCCAATGCAGTTAGGCATTAGTTCACCTGTTTGTCATTTACCACACTCTCCCTTCTCCTGAGTCCTGACTGATGTTGAATTCAGACATCTTCAGACATTTGACCAAAGGTCAACTTTTCCCAAGCGCATCGCCCTCCATTTCGAGATACTACCTACGTCATCTCGATTAATCCCTCAGGTATACGAGGTCGCACCGAAGATCCCCTCATAAATGCGTGATTGAATCAATCCACCGACTCGTTACGACGCGCGGGTTACGACGCCGGGAGGATGCCCCGCGCCACTTCGGCGTCGCCGTTTCTGCCTCCCCGCGCCAAACGCCAAGCGCCAAACGCCGACGCGAACGCCAATCGCCTTGAAAGCTGCTGCACACGAATCGTTAAACTCGTAACGAAGGGCTCTTATTTACTCGTGTGCGCTCATAAGATCCGAGTCGAGACGAATGGCTGGTCGTAGATCGGCTAACCGCACGAATTGAATGTGTATGTAGTTGGCCATAAAGCTCGAAATCATGCTTCGACGCAACGTATTGGCCGTGTATTGCGACGTCTGCGTCGGCGATGCATCGGGATTAGAGCGGGACGGCATCCGTCGCAATCTAAACGAGATTATCGGGACGAGATTAAGACGGCCGGCATGTTGGTTTCTCGGCAAGGGGAGGGGGGGGGGACTCGGCCGGGAACGCCGGGAACGCCGGTGTAATGGAGGGGCGAAAAAACAGCGTAATCAGGGAGACGAGGCGTGAGCCGACGGGAGCGTTTAGCAGCTTCCGTTGGCGGGTGGAGGGAGGGCAAAGCCGATTTGCGTGGGAAGAGTACGCGCTGTGTTTCGGGACGCCGTTTGTCAGCCGTGGGATTCGGCGGGGGTATATAGGTATCAAACCCGTGTTGCGTCTCGGCGTGCAGGGGGTGCTAACACGGGGATGAATTTAGGGACAGATTAGCTCGATGCTCGATTGGTTGGATTACATTGTTCCTACGCCCAATCCAGGGTGGCTTTGTTAATATGCCACGCGTAATAAATGTGCGATTATGAAAAGCATTTCGTTTCCGGGCTTACTGGACATATTTTATTACCGGGCAGTATCCGTGGCACACAACAGCAACAATATTCCCTTCGCCGGTCGATGAAAGCCGGTGAGAGTCACGGCCTCGGGAGAATCCATCTCGGATTCATCACCGAGTGTTAAAAATACGTGGCAGAAGCGACGCTGACCACTCATAGCGACACTCATGACTGACATAGCGACGCTGACCACTCGGTCAGCATCGCTATGGACTATCCAGAACTCCATGGTCAAACAATGGGAGGCAATGTTGCCGCCAGCACGACGGGCGTCATCATGCAAGGCGGGAATGGGAGGCAACGCCCATTCAGATAGCGGCTGCAAAGGGAAGCTGGGCAACTACCAGTTGCATGTCGAAAAACGGATATTTTTTGTGCTTTCCTTACAGCGAATATACCAGCAAGTTTCCTTGTTGAAGCCGTCATTTCGTATGCAACTCTTCCAAGCTATCTGTGCATTGTGGTAGAGATTAGGTACAGATTCCTTAATTTCTTTTCTGCATCCAGCCTCATCGTCCAATGTGAGTAGTTGCCGCGTGTGCTTATCGCGCCCTGTCTTCTGATTCCAGCAGCAACACCCCGACTAGTCGAGATGAATCCTTCCGTGGCGCTCACCGGCTCCATCGTGCTCGGCGTGCTCCTCATCCTCGCTGTCGTGCACAACGCCGAAAGCGGACCCATCACCAAGTAAGTCCATGCCATGCCCTGCCCTGCCCTGCCCTGCCCTGCCCTGCCCTACCCTACCCTGCCATCGGCTGTGAAAGAATTGCGACCGGTTGACCTGTGTGCTTGAAATCCGCCGCGCTAGGTTATGAATTCGAGCACTTCCCCGCTTTGGCTCAATTCTTGGAGAGTGTTCTAGCTAAGTAAAGTAATGCATGCCACTTCGTTCAGCTTCAGCATCATCGTGTAGTACGCAACTTCGTCCTTACTAAGCCCTTAATGCGCCCGCTAATCCACCATATGCAGCAGCTCGACTTCCGGAACCCGAGACGGCATGAACATGCTCGCATAATATCATGTGCCAGACCCGTTCGCTGTGTTCATAATGCAAGGGGATGCTGCTCTTCGCGTATACTGTGGCCATTCCAAAGCGAGCATACAGCAGCACCTATATGTGGGAATCGCATTATTGCCCCCCCTCCTCCCCCCCCCCCCCTCCCACCGGTTCACACCGTGCATGGATGCATCCTCGGTTTCACAAGTACCTGTTATTGGCAATAGCGATAACGCGCGATGCAACTGCGTCGACAACTTAACGCGCATGGCTTTCGCTAACTGCAATGCAAGTGTCTACAGCCCCCGCTAGAGGGCTACGACAAACACATGGCCTACGTCATTGTGCCGGCGTATCAACAAATGTGGTGCTGATTTTCATGAAGCGCGTGCCGCCCCGTGCGCGATGGAGTTGATGGTTCCTGCACCTCGGCCTCCCCGCGAACTGGTCCAAAACACCTGACGACGTGGCGCACGGCAGCGCGTCGGGACGCCGATGTAAAGACGCCAATTAGCGGGCGTCGGCGTCGGCGTCGGCGTCGGCGTCGGCGTCGACGTCGACGTCGATTCGCCGCTAATTACTTTTGCGTGGCTCGTGGCGTTTGCCGCAATGTCCGCGTTTCGGCCCGAGCTGGTGTCAAGCACAGCTGAGGCATTTCGACGGTCGTCTACTTTTAGCTGTCTCGCGGGCGAGAATCAAATCTGCAATATCTTTAGAATGGTAAACACGACTCGAGTTTGCATTCTTGGGTGAGATTGGCGGGGAAATTTTCAGGGCCCAACCTTAAATAATTTTCACTTTTAACGACAATCAGAGACCGTTGGTTGTGTACAGTTTGCCACATTAGAACGGCCAGAGTGTTTGATATCATCTGGAAGGGTCATTTTAAATGGGTAAAATTGCAACATATTAAAGCATTTTTGTTCTTAGGCGACCACTGGCCAGAAGCAATTATGCGACACCAGAGTGATCAGTCAAAAACAGCCATTACTTCCTCTAAGCCAATACCCATGCCACGAGAGATCTAGCCAATAGTAGCCCGTCTCGGCCAAGAATGCAAACTCGTGTAGCGTTGACTATCCTAAAGTGATAGCAAATGTGTTTCTCGCATCCCGCGGCAGCTGAGAGCCTGTCGATTGGGACGACCTCGATTTAAAGCCGATGTCGTGGAATGTGAGGTGTGCGATCGCCGACCACACCGGGTGGCAGTCGGGACTCCGAACTCTCTCATGTCATTGCAGGGCGAAATGCTATCACTGCTTACTTTGGCCTAGTTCAAATCACCACCCACTCATTTTCTACATACCAGTACTTTCCTAGCTTTGGTATCGGCTGCTAGAGGCAGTGACCTTGCTTAAGAGCAAACGGCAATTACCCAATTGCTGGCGTAAAGAGGGTCACGAACTTACTTAAAAACCCCCCTCTCAAATTGTCGGAGAGTTTCAAAACTGTACGGCTCATCTCGAGAAAAAAAAAACATCTTAAGTGAGTCAGGGTAATGAATTCAATTACACCAGTTTATTCTCCGCTGCAGCTTGTAAGTCAATACTCCCCAGTTTGAATAAGTGAGCAGCTCGAGGTGTAGTGTTTCCTGCAGCCTGGAGGAACCGAAGCATGGGCCGAAGATCTCGATAATGACCGACAGGACTGACGGCCGCTAAGTGCTGCTGGGATCGAATGTCCGACGTGGACCAAACGCGGACCCAACCGAGACGACTATACACACTTTCATTGCATGTTTTTGACAAACTTCGGAACCGTTCAACTAAGCGCCGGCTTAACAATGTCCAGTTATTAAAGTGTTAACTGTCCGCTAAATTTGTTATCTCCACGGTCACAGCCATATCAGTTACCTTACTTATTATCCGCTATTATTCGTTTGTAGACACCCCGATCAGTTCGCCAGAAAGTGTAGCTTTCCGACCAAAAGCTGCAGACATCTCAAGGCCACATCGTTGAAGTTATCATGGCAATATTTCAGTATGTTTTAGACAAAAGCCGTAAATAAGGGTGAACATGGCCCTTTTTTCGAAAAATGTCCACTGGAATGCTATACATGCCCCGAAACTCTTCATTTTTCACCTTTTTAGAGCCATTGTATACGAAAGTGCAAAGAAAAATTGGGAAAAGGGTCATGTTCGCCCTTATTAACGTATTTTGTCTACAACATACTGAAATGTTGGAATGATAACTACAATGGAGTGGCCTTGACATGTCGGCAACTATTGGTCTTTTTCAAAAATTTTAATTGATCAATTTTCGAATTTGGTCACCCCTTGTGAAAGAAATAAGACACGGGGAGCGTGATCATTTTACACTGATTCCATCTAATTAGTACCAAGTTTGAATCAACTCTTCCAAAATTTTACAATCGTAACTGTGCTTCAGCCTTAAAACCTCTCTTTCACCTACTTTTAAAAACTCTTGGCTTAGTTTTCAAAATTAGTTTTTTCACAATTTGCGAAAAGCGATCGGCTTTCACACTCGACGTTTAGCCGATTCGGCAACTCTTGCTAACGAGCGCCGCGAAGTGCATTTGATTTTCAGTATCAGCACATCTAAAATCCTGTGAAACATTTTTCTAAGTTATCCACGCCGCTTGTAGGACCGTTCGCCTTCAACGTCGTCCTGCGCACAATCTCCCTGCACCTGATTCTTCTCTACGCCCTCGGCCCTCCCTGCCAACTCAAAGCCCTCCCTGCCAACACAACGCCCTCCCGGCCAACACAACGCCCTCCCTGCCAACTCGAGGAGCTCGGGGAAGACCAGGCGCTGCTTGGCGCCGTCTGCCGGATAATACTCCCTGCACACAACGGCTCATTTCGAGCTGATGCTAAGACCTTCGTGGGGGGGGGGGGGGGGAGACCTTGTTACTCCCAGCCACGGCACCTGAAATCATGTGGTTTTGTTGGCACACGAAGTCTGGGTGCGTAGCAGCGCGCCTGGTGGCGACTAAAGGAACGTCGCGCCTTCTGCCGCTTGTGTTGTTTCTATATGCACACGAGATAGGGCGGCGTTAGAAGCGTGACTTTGGCGCTGCAATGATAAATGTTATCATATTACCCTGTTCACCTCGAGGACCAAACGCACATCATGAACGTGTCCTCGTTTTGAAAGAAACTATTTAAAACTGGGTTTTGAATGCGTTTGCCTTTTATTAAGCATTCAAAATCATGTTTGGGATTGTTTTTATTTGCAAAACTAGTGCTAAAGATTGGACGAGCAGACATGAGTCTAAGAAATTTTGTGTCCTCATTTACTTTTACTTGCCCAGAAGGAGAGTGGATTTGCATCTTCCCCGAGGACCCATTGCTGCTATAGACACGAGCTATATATAGAGTTCCAAAATTTACAAGCCATGTCTTGAGCCGGACAAAAAGCTATACGTATAGTTTTAATACTCATATCTCATTTGTAGCAGCAGTGGGTCCTTGAGGGAGACGCAAATCCACTCTCCACCTTAACGTGAATTGGATTGAGCATTAATATTTCACCTCGCACAGCGCACTTTTCATCACGAAGATTTATATTATAATGTCGCGCGAAAAAAAACGCCTTCAGCATCAAATGAGCCACTTAGGCCAAATGGACTCGACATTTTCGCAGTCCTCACACGCAGTTCACGGGACGACCTAGGCTACCTTTACACGGCCTGGCCAACTTGCTGCCTCAACATGTTGACTCAACAAGTTTCCCACCAAGTTGGGGTAGTTTGGACAACTTGGATACACCGCCCGCCTTCACACGATCCAGTTTCTGGAAATATCGATGAGAAATGTTGACAGAAAGTTGCAACAGCTCAACTTTGCGTCAACATTGACGGGAAATGTTTTTATTTTGTTCACACGGAGGCAACATTTTGATTTTTGCGTCAACATGTTGAGGCAATAAGGTGACAGTGTAAATGGTATAGTATCTTGTTTGACCGTTTCATCAATCGGCCTGCACCGACACGGTCGCCGTGAAGGGCGTCGCCCCCCCCCCCCCCCCCCTCCCCTCGACGCCCCCGACGCCCCCGACGCCCTACGCCCGACGTCCGACGACCGACGCTGACGGCGCGTGCCACCTGTTTGCTTCGTGTTGCAGCCACAAGGGGCAGTACCTGTCCGAGCTGGAGTCGGAGCCCGACCCGCAGTACGTGCTGGAGATGCTGGCCCGTCTCGGCCAGTCCATCATCACCGCCAATGACATGGAGAAGTGAGTCCAGGTTTCAAATTGTGTGTCAAAGCCCCGCATGAATCGCTTCGACAGAGGTATTCCTCCCACTTCGAACCGCGAAAATTGACCCTGATTTGAATCGTGCGCGAGTTGATCGTACGGTACGGGTTCGTTTTGACTTATTACGAGATCTTATTTGACCTTACCCCTTACCTTACCAATTTTCAAATATAGCGTCTTACTCTGTTCTTGGGAGACAAAGAGTCTTTTAAATGCAGTACTTTGGAATGAAATCGTATCTCAAGGTAATTTGTTTAAGTAAAGTGTACATGACTGCTTAAGGCTGAGCTATAGGATCGGCTGTAGATTCTTTGACTGTTCTTTGACTTGACCACGAAGGTATGATGACGAGAAGACACCCCAGTGCTCTGGTTTTACGATCGATTTCCAACAAAACCCGGTGAGAATGGTTTCATTTTGTGATAGGAAAAAAAATTAATATGATCAGAAATGAACACCACTATAAGCAGAATATGAAGTATAATTAATTAAATGGAATAAAATATGGAGGCAAAAGATGATGGTGCTTCATCATTCCGAGTAGGTGACTGCCAACAAAGCACGTGCACGCCGTTATGGAAAGAGACAGCCTCGGGCCGTTGCAGGTACTCGAACCCACGCCTCCAAGCCGACATAACAGTCGTCGCCTGCAGTTGGCCAGGTCTAAACGACATTAAATCCATCACACACTGGTATAAACATCTTCGCCGACCAAACAGCGTCGAAAGCACCTCACACTCTCCGCCACACACAGTCTCGATTAGAGTTAGTTATAAATACAAAGTAAGCTGCGCATAATAAAACAGACGTGCCTATCTAATGACCGTAATAATTAACCCGCGGGTTTATTGCCCGATTAAACAGTGGTTTTATTGTTTTCCGTGTGTTTTGGATGGCGTCCATGACACTCCCCCCCCCCCCCCCCCCCCCCCCGCCCTCTATCTCCGGGGCCACCACCGCATCACACAACAATAAGGGGCTGTTAAAAGGCTGAGAGTGTATTGTCCTGTGCTGTGCCGATCAAATGGTGGCGGGAAACGCCGCTAGGAGGCAGCACTGGCCTGACTTCGCATCGCGTTCGGCCTGAAGCACACGACCCCGTAGAGGACGAGCAAAGTTCATTGCAGCTCGAAAGATCGGAAGCGACGACAAAATAAAGTCGCGAAACTTTTAATTACTTGATTAGAGGCTGATTACGAAGTCAACAAGTCGCCGATAATTGGGTTTAATTAACAAGTTGACAACATGAAATTGAGCGCAGACAAAACAAAAGCACGCCATCCAGTCGATGTCAGTGCACATGCCGCGGCTTCGCGAAATCCAAGTGACATTTCAACACATCTTTGCGCCTGATGTGCTGCAACCGGTGATACATATGCGCAAGGCGGGTTGCCTAACCGCGCACTGCAAAGCGTAAGCGCAGGCGACGGAAAACGCAGCTCGTTCCATTACCTTGTGTTAGAAAACGCGACGACACGAACCTATTTACATGTTAGCAAACTATAGCCAATACTATTGTCTGGGTAATTCCCACTCAGCAAGCCGTGAACAGATACACATCTGTAGAAGTGCCGCATATAATTAGACTAATAAAACGTGTAATTGCTGGGAAACCAATCTAACCCAGCATCACGGCGTTTTCCTAGCTCGCCGAAAGACACCGACCGAGCCACCGAAGCATAAAGCAACTAGCAAGACGTTTTGTTTTATTGTAATGCGAGACCCGAAATAGCCGACACTGCTAGCGAGTGTGACTCCGTCAGCAGACGCTGTGCTAAACAGCGCGATGATGATGATGATGTCGGGAGGATGCTGTTGACATGCGATGCAATGCGTCCGATCGAGCGAGCACATGTTGTGCGATCACTGCCAGCACGGCACGGCACGGCACGGCACGGGGTGGACGGGACGGGACGGAAGACGTGTGGCCAACGAATCAATCGCGGGCAATCGCGCTCGTCGCGTGGACGCAGGCACAGGGTCACGTCGTGTCACGGATCCAATCTGCAGACGACTCAATCATCGGCATATTTTAACGGCGCGGCGCGGCTCAACATTGCGTCGTTAAACCCGACAAATTAACCTAACGATTCAATCAGAGGCATTAAGAATCGTCTTCTCATATAATCCGCTTATCACAGCTTATGATAAGAACAAGCACAATCTTTGCAAGTGCGAGCACAGAAAGAATCAACATCTCCAAAATTAATGCAATTAAAATATTCCGTGAATCGTGATAAGCATAAACATGTACAATTAGATGTAAACTAGGGCTTCGCGAACGCAATTTGTGTTGCGTTGAAGATGAGCGTAGGTAGCGGTTTGTGTATAGCGGATTAAAAGGTGCAGGCAGCAGTCACAAGAAAACCATGGAGCACCAAACCTGACCATTGCCTTCTCGAAAATTCTGAACACTTGAAAATGTATACGGATTCTGACGTTCCTTTGTTTCTTTTCGAGGTCAACAAAGCTGGTAACCAAGGAAACGAAGGAAACCGGACTCGTATTGAATCAGCCGTCAAATCACGAAAAAAACACCACAAAAATGCTAATAAAAACCAATTGGAAAAACCTACCGAACTAAGATTTGCAGGCATGATAAATATGTATAAGGCCAACATGTTTAGAAGTTTTGGTGAAGTTATGTTCAGAACTTAGAAATTTACAGGGGTTCAAAATTCTGAAAAAATCGAAAAATTTCGTAAAAATTGATTTATAAAACATTTACTGAACCGATCTTTTTCAAAAACGCAGGGGGTCTAAGTTGAGAACAGAGGTAGATACTCAGAAATTTTAATCTATGTCGGTTCAGGCGTTTGGTCTGTAGAGCGCGCACAAACACAAAAAAAAAAAAAAAAAAAAAAAAACACAAGTGACTTTTTTTTGGGGTAAGTGAAATTGAAGATTTCGCTCCGCTCGCTTCGCTCGCTACGCTCATCAAAAAACGATAAATTCTTGTATATTGAGTTAGAATTGACACGATAGGGTTCGATTTTGATAGCTGATTATAATCGATGTTGAATCAAAGTTTTCGCACGCCAAATGGCGATTCTGTGGGTCATTTAGACCACAGCAAAACTTCCCGCACAGTTTCTTTTTTAATCTGGTCTAATCCTATTTGACGTTGATTGTAAACAGCACTTCGTGATGAACACTAAGAACTAAAATTATCAGATAAGTACATGTCCATGAAAGAAATCGATCGATTTCTGTAAGCGTATAGTTTCATTGCTACCATCGGAGTCTATGTAAAAAGCACCATCGATCGCTTTTTTTAACTATTTTCTGGGATGAATTTTAGTTTGTTTGGACGTGATCTATTATACTAGATAGTAGATACCTAAAGTCGATATGTGTCGCTTGCCACGGAAGTATTTAGACACCTTGTGTATTGGTTACAATTGAAAAACAATCACAGTCAATAAAATTTAAAAGAGTGAAAACAAACAAAAACATCATCATAAAACAATGGAACTGTAGGTACTCGAATGTCGCGACGAACAAAATGCGAGACGACGGATTGGGTCAGGCTATTTCTTTCGCGTCGCTTTTCGTCGGCGAATTGGCGATTACACACTAAATATCACACTCGGTAACACACTGTGTGTTGGAATAGGATGCAACACGACCAGTGCACCTGTCAAGTAGATGTCACTCTGTCGACCGAATGTTCACTTCCTTTTTCGTGGTTTCGCAAAATTCACAACCACCAAAAGATCACGTTAGCATGGAGGGGGCGCTTGATGTTCCCAAACATTCCATATTTTTACTGCCAGACAACCCTTCAATTATGTGCATCAACCTAAAGTCCCAAGCATGGCAACGTTACCTGCAACATTTTTCTGCTGTGAAAGGATGCTAATTGCAAACACGTGCTGCTTTGCTAGATCCGATGAAGCGATAGTAAATATTTCTGTCGTGCGAGAATAATCCATCGAAATGAAACGTTCCGACCATTTCTCTAATAAACCACAGACAATATTGTAATATTATATTCAATGTACCTACCATGATTCATCCCTCTTCCAGAAATCCAAGTTACACAATAAAATTAATTTCATTCCCAATTTTTCGAACACATTATAAATATTGTTTCGTACATCAGTGCTGTCTAACATGAATTACTCTATTGTTATGTTCGATTTCAAGAGACAGAGGTTCCTTACGAAAAATGATAATGACCAATGAGACTGCAAAATTTCTATTGGTTAGAGAAATATAAAAAAACTTGGGTCATAAACAATAATCCTGAGTGATCATAAACATTTGCGCTGCTTCTGGCTCGGCTATAATCCTCCACATCCGCTAATCAACACAAGTCAAAACATGCAACAAAATTACTCTTGTTGACATTCCGGTAGAGAGTGATCACTAACATTTACTGGTGCAGACCCTTACGGGGCGTGAAAAAAGAGGGTCTAAATTTGCTCCAAAAATTCTGAAAAAAAAACTGTGCATAGCAAAAGTGTGCGCGCTTGAGCCTTGCTACGCGCTTTTCCAATACAGAACGAATGAATATTGATTTACAATCGATGTTTAGAGCTCATTTAGGCTCTTTTTGAAAATGTGTACCATATAAATTTTTGTAAAAATCAAATTAAGAAATATCAAGGCTCAAAGATATACTCTTCCTTCATCTACTGATATTTTAAAAATAAAGATTGGATTATTTTTAGGGGTTCATTTCTCCTCCCCCGTGGACCTCTGCATTCAACTTTTCTGTGGGAGTGGGGGTGAAAGGATTAACCGAGAGCAGCACTCTTAAGCAGCAAATGCCGAATGGATGCATCGTTCTTCCGCCGGCGCCGCGCTACTTAACTCCATTTCACGTTTAGAAGGAGAGTGGATTTGCATCTACCACGAGGACGCACTGCTGCTATACCCGAGCTAAGAGTGTCAAAACTAATAAGCCATGTCTTGAGCCGGACAAAAGGATATATGAGCAGTTTTGAAACTCCTAGCTCGTGACTATGCAGCAGTGGGTCCTCGAGGAAGTTGCAAATCTTCTCAACGTGAAATGGAGTGTTGGATGGCACCCCAGTGTCGAAACCGACGAATGAACGACAATTCGACGCGACTGCATCATGCGTCGTCCCGGGTCCCACTGAGGGTTGCTCCCTCGCTCGGTGTCTTTCAGTTGCCACGACAGTGTGTCGTTAAACGTCACAACCCCGTTGGCCCGACATCGTAGAAATCAGAATGCAAGCCGCTTGCTAGTTTCGCTAACTATACGCGCGCTAGATAAATAGTGACTCCGTTGTCTCACATAATACATTGTAACTTTACGTGCAGGGACTGTTCTAGCGTAGAAACTATAGGTTAGACGGATCTATGCAGGGATAGGCAAGAGCTAGCTGCTAAAGTACAGAACAATCTCTAAGACTATATGGTCAACTTGCATTCAGTGGTAGCTGCCTGCATCTAAGGAACCTAAAGTATTCCAAGAATCCCTATATTACACATTATATGGTGCTGCAGGACTATGCATAACTTAAGTAGGTATGTCTTTATAATATAAGCTATATAATAAAGTATAATGTATGACAAGGGCAGGATGCAGTATAGGTAGCTAAATTAACTGAGGGAGCGAGGGTGAGGGAGGGAGGAGGGAGGGAGCTATGTAGGTAAATACCGAATGTAGGCAGCTATTAATTGGCATTTGGGCAGCTAAAGTAGCTAAGGTATATAGCCAGGTAACTAAGGTAGCATCAAGTACATTTTGCAGTAATTATTGCTGGCGCGGTTGCTGATGTGCGAAAACGACTGTCACACGGCACAAAAGCAGCGATAGGCGAGTGAAGTGTCGACACCAGCCTGCCTGCCTGCCTGCCTGCGGCTGCCTTGCCGGCGTTTGCCAATATTTGCACGACGAAAAGTGTGCAAAGACGCGGACGTCACGCGACCAGCCATTGTTTTGCCTACACACTGTAATAAATAGGTAGCGGCGCGGGAAAAAACTGATTTAAAAATATAATTTCTAAAAATAATTATTGCTGTATAGGTGTTTGTTTGCTTGTCGTTTCCATCGAACACATTTTAAATAGCTCGCGACGTCGTTTAGGCGTTTAACATCTTCTAAGTTCTATAACCGAATTCCATGTGTAAGGCAGCTTGCCTTGTAGAAAGTGCAGTTTTGCTACAGTGCGTATCAGTTTCGAATGTCAGCACCTCGGGGCATTGGGCATTATACACAAAATTGTAGAATCCAGTTTGATGTTGACATCCAAGCCTGAGACGTACCATAATGCACGCCGATAAGCATTGCTTGTTGCACCGGCTACCTTGTGGTTGGTTTATTCGGCAATAAATAACTTAGTGGCACTGCACGTGACAATCACTACTTGGACAGCACTGCAATTCATTGCCTGTCACTTGACGCTGCAAGCAAAAGCGCTGCTTAACAAAGCGTAACATTTATTTACAAAGAAGTCCGAATGCTAAAATTGTTGTCACTTGGTGTTCGAAATTTAGCCACTTCCTGTGCTTCGAGTGGTTTTTAATTAAGAGTCGTCTTCTAATATAATCCGCTTATCACAGCTTATGATAAGAACAAGCACAATCTTTGCAAGTGCGAGCACAGAAAGAATCAACTTCTCCGAGATTAATGCAATTAAAATATTCCGTGAATCGTGATAAGCATAAACACGTACCATTAGATGTAAAAAAACGATAAATTCTTGTATATTGAGTTAGAATTGACACGATAGGGCTCGATTTTGATAGCTGATTATAATCGATGTTGAATCAAAGTTTTCGCACGCCAAATGGCGATTCTGTGGGTCATTTAGACCACAGCAAAACTTCCCGCACAGTTTCTTTTTTAATCTGGTCTAATCCTATTTGACGTTGATTGTAAACAGCACTTCGTGATGAACACTAAGAACTAAAATTATCAGATAAGTACATGTCGATGAAAGAAATCGATCGATTTCTGTAAGCGTATAGTTTCATTGCTACCATCGGAGTCTTTGTAAAAAGCACCGTCGATCGCTTTTTTTAACTATTTTCTGGGATGAATTTTAGTTTGTTTGGACGTGATCTATTATACTAGATAGTAGATACCTAAAGTCGATATGTGTCGCTTGCCACGGAAGTATTTAGACACCTTGTGTATTGGTTACAATTGAAAAACAATCACAGTCAATAAAATTTAAAAGAGTGAAAACAAACAAAAACATCATCATAAAACAATGGAAATGTAGGTACTCGAATGTCGCGACGAACAAAATGCGAGACGACGGATTGGCTCAGGCTATTTCTTTCGCGTCGCTTTTCGTCGGCGAATTGGCGATTACACACTAAATATCACACTCGGTAACACACTGTGTGTTGGAATAGGATGCAACACGACCAGTGCACCTGTCAAGTAGATGTCACTCTGTCGACTGAATGTTCACTTCTTTTTTCGTGGTTTCGCAAAACTCACAACCACCTAAAGATCACGTTAGCATGGAGGGGGCGCTTGATGTTTCCAAACATTCCATATTTTTACTGCCAGACAACCCTTCAATTATGTGCAACAACCTAAAGTCCCAAGCATGGCAACGTTACCTGCAACATTTTTCTGTTGTGAAAGGATGCTAATTGCAAACACGTGCTGCTTTGCTAGATCCGATGAAGCGATAGTAAATATTTCTGTCGTGCGAGAATAATCCATCGAAATGAAACGTTCCGACCATTTCTCCAATAAACCACAGACAATATTATAATATTATATTCAATGTACCTACCATGATTCATCCCTCTTCCAGAAATCCAAGTTAGACAATAAAATTCATTTCATTCCCAATTTTTCGAACATATTATAAATATTGTTTCGTACATCAGTGCTGTCTAACATGAATTACTATATTGTTATGTTTGATTTGAAGAGACAGAGGTTCCTTACGAAAAATGATAAAGACCAATAGAGACTGTAAAATTTCTATTGGTTAGAGAAATATAAAAAAACTTGGGTCATAAACAATAATCCTGAGTGATCATAAACATTTGCGCTGCTTCTGGCTCGGCTATAATCCTCCACATCCGCTAATCAACACAAGTCAAAACATGCAACAAAATTACTCTTGTTGACATTCCGGTAGAGGGTGATCGCTATAACATTTACTGGTGCAGACCCTTACGGGGCGTGGAAAAAGAGGGTCTAAATTTGCTTCAAAAATTCTGGGAAAAAAACTGTGCATAGCGAAAGTGTGCGCGCTTGAGCCTTGCTACGCGCTTTTCCAATACAGAACGAATGAATATTGATTTACAATCGATGTTTAGAGCTCATTTAGGCTCTTTTTTAAAATGTGTACCACATACATTTTTGTAAAAATCAAATTAAGAAATACCAAGGCTCAAAGATATACTCTTCCTTCATCTACTGATATTTTAAAATTAAAGATTGGATTATTTTTAGGGGTTCATTTCTCCTCCCCCGTGGACCTCAGCATTCAACTTTTCTGTGGGGGTGGGGGTGAAAGGATTAACCGAGAGCAGCACTCTTAATAGCTGTCGAGTCTGGGCTGAGCCCGTCGGATTCTAAAGCGTAGTGTGTATTGCGAATCCGTCTCGTTCTCGGCGTCTCAGAGCGTTTCGGGCTCCGACGGGCCCAGATCTGAGGGCTCGAAAGCGTGCACGTAGCTGTTATTCCAAACTGACAAACTAAATCAGACGCAATTGAATCCGCATTCCGCCACCGAAAATGGATACACAAATGTGTAACGAAAGATTGCAATTAGCTTCCTTGGATTTGGCGGCGACTGGCGCTCACTTGGGAATGGAAACCAGACGCGTTCGGCAGCGTCCTGTGCCCGCGCACCGACGCCGTCGACGCCGCGGGTGGAGGCTGCAATTAACCGTCACCGGCGTCGCTCGGCACGCATTGGGCTAGCGCGTCGCGAGGTGCATGAAATTAATGACAAACGCGGTGCGACGCGAAGCGACGCGAGGAGGCGGCAAAGCGTGCCGCCTGATCAACCTCTGTACTCGCAGGGGTCGCCGATGATTGCTACATCGCTCTATGGAAAGTGCACCTATATTCAAACATACGGTGTACCGAGAGTGCAGTATAGGTATACCTACTTCAATAGCCAGTGACATGGACCTCGTATATTGAGGCAATCAGGAAACTTCGCGTAACGCGCTCACTGGCATTAGGTTACCGAGAACAAGAGAATATATTAATTACTGCACATTGCATTAACTAAGCTCTTGCATATAGTTATAATACAGGAATTAAACATGTACAAGTGCAGTCCATGAGAATTCAGTCTCTAATCGCGGAATCCTCTGATGTGATAGCGCGAAACAGCTGTCCATTGTGTTAAAGTGGAGTGTGTAGGTAAACGTCGTCGTTGTTTAGCGTTGTCCTTTAGCCGGTGTCATCAACCTGGGTGGATGCAAATGCCACCCGAAGGGAGTAGCTTCCGTTCTATTTCCATCCCCGTCCCTGTCCCGCGTACGTTCACGCAAACATGGCAGTCGCAGTCGGACCGCAAAACAACGCTTCTAGCGCACACAGAGAATTGAGAACGAGCTCTAGCGGTGATCGGACCGATAGAGGCGGACGTTTCAGTAATGAGTTTTCACAAATATATATATATATATATATATATATATATATATATATATATATATATATATATATATATATATATATATATATATATATATATATATATATATATATATATATATATATATATATATATATATATATATATATATACATATATACATCCCCAGTCCGGCCCGGTCCGGCCCGGCCATGTACTATAATTCACGGATTAATTACGACTCGGGTGCAGCAGTGTGTGAGGCGAGTGTGTACGACGTTTACCAGATAGCGCGCGCGAGGGAAAAACCGCCGCGCACAAAAGGAAATGTATTAAATTTTTTAATGGGACAGTCGCGGCGCGCGTAAGTGGCGAACTTTGTGTGTGTGTGTGTGGGGGGTTTACGCCCACACGAACGTTTCGGAACAACTTCAAAGTTTCCGCGGTTTTCCTGCGCGCGTTTCATGTGTGCACGTGATGGACGTCGCATAAAACGCCGACTGCAGGCATTCGCGACCGCCTTCCAAGTTAGAAGGCGTTCGATAACTTCTAATGTTGCCTTTTGGGATGATAGCGCAACATTTTATACGTTCCAGTAGAGCCGACAGACTCAAAGATCCAAACATTTTTTTAAAACTCATTGCTACTTTTTCTAGCCTTATCTCTGCTTTTAAAAGAACATATTCAAAATGAGTTTGTATGCCATGAAATGCCTTTACTGATTGCCCAACATTCCGTATTAAACTGTATTACACTTTACTTTATCAAGGGCTTAGGCCTGAAAATTGCTTGAAACAATCATGCAATAACAGAAAATTTAAACTACATGTCAATATATAAAATAATCTAATTCCATATTAAACAAAAACAGGCAGACATAATCTATATATATAAGGTTTCAGAACCACAATCACTCGCCATATAATCCCGCGCCCCAAACAATGTTAATCCCTGCGTTAGCGCGGTGTTAACACAATTGCTCGCGATAAGTGGCGATGATGAGCAAGATCGATTGGTGCATTACGCGGTGTGACGGCGATAAGTCGAGATAGCCTTCGCCGATAAGAGGTGCCGGCCAGCCCCGTGCTCCATGCCTCGGGAGTCGGGAGTCGGGAGATCGGGAGTCGCGGGCGCGGGCCTACAGGAGCCCGTCGAGCGTGCGGCACCCCGACCGGCAAGGAGTGCTTATGGATTTCGGGGGCTGACCTTTCCCACAACCGGCGTCGTGGCAATGACCACCAACTCACTGCTCCGACTCACATTTCAATGGTATTTCCAAGCATCGATCCCCACTCCGCCCCCCCCCGTCCCACCTCCCGGCTCCCCCCCGACCCCCAACTCCGAAAGCAAGCCGATCTGATAAGTCGGCCGACAGGACGCGTGTCCCGCAAGTGCGGCCCACCTGCGTGCCCGAAGTGAGACGACGACTTGACACAGCGAAACCGATTATAAGACAGGACCCTCATTCAAGATCTCTATAGTTCGACTCAGGTTCAGATGACAGCAAAAAACCGGTGTCCTACAATGTTATAGCATAGGCCCAATGCCGCGAGGCGCTGCGAAAAGAACATGAGACGTACTATAATATACACATAGGTATTATAGTACGTTAATTTGCCTCTATATAAGAACTATTTCGAGGGAAATCAAGTTCGGGGTTACCAATATTCACCAAGGTCAAGATACACAAAGCAAAGTTAACGAATAACGATTAGCCCTCGGGTAGAAATGATAAACATCCCATCATAAACGGTGTTTGCAAATAACAAACTAATCCCTGTTTTCGCACTAACCCTGGTTTGTGGGTTCAGACCCACTTGTGGTATTTCATACAAATATAGTTAAAATGAGTTATTCTTATTATTGAGTTGTGCCCCCGAAATTGACCTACATTGACGTCTAGTATTAACATCCATCGTACGCCACGGGCGCACTCCGCGGCAAACGTCAGTCGCGAGTCCATCCCCATGTGCAGCGTCGTTTGTCAGCTCGACGTTCGCGTCGGCTAGCCGGTCCGGCAATCAGGAGTGATTGGTTCCGGTCATTGTCCCGACCCAATCAACGGCATCGACTCCCGGCAAGTGCGTCGCAGCGCGTCGGTCGCTGTCAATTCATTCCCGCTCCATTTATCTCGATCCCCGCGCGGCGTCGGAGTGCGTCAACCCGCGAGAATCGCTTCAGTCCTTAAGCATAGTACTTCCCGCGCCAGAATTTCCTATCTATATAGCGAGTGTCACCAAATCCGAATGTTTGGGAGGCGGCCGTTGTTTGGGAATTGCGCCCCCGGCCCCTGCATTCCACCTCGTTCGTTGGGAGTCGTCGAGATCCCACGACATTCGGGGGATCGAACCCGCGTCGGTCCAGACACGCGACGGCATCGCCTCCTACGACTCGTACGGGCCGCAAAGATGGGACATCCTAATCAGAACCTAGCTGGCACTGATTCAAAGCGAATCAGCTGTTTCAATTTTCAAACCAATCGTTCATTTCCAAGCAAGATCTGTGTACTAAATCCGTCCGAATGCGTGCGTCTGTTTTTAACCTCGTGAATATGATCTTTGTACACAGACGGCTCCAGATTACCTCGGGAATATACCATTTTACCCGAGAGTTCTATCATTTTCTTGGTTCCATCCAAAATGTGCATGCATGTGCCATCAGATTTCTGTATGTTTTCATTTGTAAGCACATGGTAGTAGAACCAAAGATAGAACGTTCGACCTGAAAATCAAACGACAAATGACTTCTGAGCCATAAGAGCGCAAGGATAGGTACCTACCGCATGACATGGCATAGAAAAACGGTTCCACAGATCAAAACAACTGCAGCCTGAAACTGGAATATATTTTTTATGAATCTAAAATGTTAAAAAAGGTTCCAAGCAGGGGCGGACTATAGCTCGAAAAAGCCCGGGGTGCTGTAGAAAATTTAGGCCCGCAAACTTTTAAACGCATATAATACACGTTGTTTTAGAGGGCGCGACCTAATCCCGCGAATACGCTATTTTTACACTTATTTTGTGCCTTTGTTATTACTATCTATAACCATGGCCCACTGTTATGTATTTCCTCACGAATTAATTCGTGAGGAAATATATAACAGTGGGCCATGATATAACCACGCTATAACCAAAACTTCATTCACTATCAGTCACCAGTGAGTGAGTGGTAATGGTAGTGAGTTTTCAGTTTTCACCCAATGCACCAAAATGTAATTTCGTTTGTCCTTTTTCTTCAACGGCAGATATTAGCTCTTTCTGCAGCTTAATTTTTAATTTATTCGACCCCTTTACTTTAGGCATATTTTGTCTGAAACTGCAATCAAGAAAGTAATCTGAGCAAGCGCTTACAATAAAAAAACGCCGGTTTGCAAGTTTATAATTATTGATAAACGTTATTTGATTTACAATCAATATATCCCACGGCTAGGCGACGATTGCCGCCGGGGCCCCGAGCTATTTGACTGCAGGAGCCCCCAGTTTTCTGACCACGGGGACCCCCGAAAATGGCGACTTTTTGAGTTTTGTTGAACCGAAAAATATAGTGACGACCTTATTTAGAGAACGAAAATATGATGGGGGCCCTTAGGACGTCCCCGCCGCCGGGGCCCTTGTGTAGCCAGTCCGACACTGCTCCCACTCCACGATTGAAATGTGTTGATCTTACCTTTAGCGCACCGAAAATGCAGGGCTGTTTGCAACACAAAATACGTATTACCCTTCCGGGCTGTGATTGTCGACTGCCGACATTTGACACGGAGCAGTGTATTGCAAAATGGAAACAAACATGTGCTTTATTTTCAACTAGATGTTCTTATTTTTACGCCGAAATTGAGCCGAAACAAAGCATTGCTAATTCATCGAAACTCTTGTAGTCTACGGGCGGCGGCTTTGGCGGCGAAGCAATAGCTTAAGATAGAGTAGAGGTACCAAGGAGTTACTTTTAGTTACTAAGAACATTCGTTCCCTTCTCTCCGCCGACAAAAGCCCGACATTTATCGTATTTATCTTGTACGGATTACAATTCTTAGCTCGGTGTTGCAAGAAAATGATATATTTATATTATTATTAAAACATGAGCATTTGCAATGACCGGCAGGGGCCCGGAAATTGAAAAGCCCGGGGTGCGATAGCACCCCCGCACCCCGGGCCAGTCCGCCCCTGGTTCCAAGTAACCGGCCCCTCAGAACTCAGGAGTATCGTACCTTATCCGAGGGTTCTAGCAACTAGATTCCAACGAAAATGGCTGCAAGTTTCATGAGTTTCCTGTTGTATTTTCACAGTGTATTATTTGAGCTAAAACGTTCGATTTGACATGAACGTGACATCAGAAACTGAGCTTTATAGAACTGCAATTCCGTAATGTGTGGCAGGAAGGAGGCCAGAATTGAACGTAGTCCTCGGTCGGGTCCATGGATAGAGGCTGTAACTGGTTCTGACAGTCGGTTCTTGTGTTCCATTAGCGAGGAGCAACTTGGAACTGGTTCATGGAACGAGTACTTGTTTGTTCCATGGCGTCCAGCTGCTGGATCTGGTTCTGAGAGCCGGTTCTTGTGTTCCATGGCGTCCAGCAGCTGGATCTGGTTCTGAGAGCCGGTTCTTGTGTTCCATGGCGTCCAGCAGCTGGATCTGGTTCTGAGAGCCGGTTCTTGTGTTCCATGGCGTCCAGCAGCTGGATCTGGTTCTGAGAGCCGGTTCTTGTGTTCCATGGCGTCCAGCAGCTGGATCTGGTTCTGAGAGCCGGTTCTTGTGTTCCATGGCGGCAAGCTGCTGGATCTGGTTCTGAGAGCCGGTTCTTGTGTTCCATGGCGGCAAGCTGCTGGATCTGGTTCGTGTAACGGGTTGTTGTGCATGTTGCAGCACCAAGCGAGGACTGGACCTGGGCCTGAGCCGGGGTTTCTCGGGCTCGCAGGCCGCCAAACATCTGATGGGCCTCGCCGCGGCCAACTACGCGGGGGGGCCCGGACGAAAGCGTCGCGACGCCACCGTCGCCGCCTCAACCACGGCGTAAGCCTGCCGCGACGCCGACGCCGACGCCGACGACGCCACACATCCACGGCACTACTTTACTAAATCACGGCGCAGTTCTAGGGCACTGTTTAGTAAACTACTTTTACTTTTTCAATTATATGAAAATTATATATTATACACCACCTATACCTACCTATTCCTACATGACTTTGGTTGGAACGAATATATGTTACAATTTCTAGAATGTATTATTTATATAGGAACAAAATACGTGTTTGAATTGTAGAAGTACATTTACGATCTAGTTCAGAATACTAATAGAGCGACAGTCAGGAGCACAACCTTTATAACTGATGATTGTCGATTTGCTTTCGAGTATATGTAAGATCGGTGTAACATATGTACATTTTAAAAGAAAGTGATAACAAAAAATAATATGATAAACGTGACGATGCATGCTTCGAAATCAGATAACTAAAACATCTTCAAGTCGGAGAGTTTAGTATTAGCAGCAAACTATAGAATTTGTCGTTGGTTTCGCATTTAATAGGACGTATATTTTTATGGATGGTCTGGACCTTTCAGTTGCAAATATATCTCACAAACTATTACATGCGTGTTGTGTGGTTCTATAGCCGGTACCCTCCTCTACAGCTGAAGACTGAAGACATAGTTCCCTGACTGTTGCAGGGAGAATGAAAACGAAGAGTGGTTTTAAATTAGGGGTCAATAATCGGATGACTGGAGCATGCAGGCTCACAACATCACCTCCAAAGGCTAGGAGTGCAGCCTCAATTCTACCAACGTTTTCAGAGATTTCGATTTTTGGTTTTATGTTAACCTTTTTGGGATTTCTTCTAATTTTTACCTTTAAGTATACCTAATCGGTTTGTGTACCTTGCGGTAACCATTTTACCAAACTCCTGAACATAATTAGATGAAAATTTAAGAGGACCTACCTTTGTTCTCAACTTAGACCCTCTGCGCTTTTGGAAAAGATCGGCTCAGAACATTTTTCATAAATCAATTTTTACTAAATTTCCCGTTTTTTTTCAAATTTTTGCATCTCTGTAAATGTCAAAGTTCTTTGCATATTTTCACCAAAGCTGATAAACATGTCGACCTTATAGAAATTTATTATGCCTGAAAATCTGAGGTCGGTAGGACTTTCCGATTGGTTTTTATTCGCATTTTTTGAGAATTTTTTTCGTGATTTGACGCCTGATTCTATATTTTCCGGTTTCCTTTGTTTCCTAGGTTACCAGCTTTGTTGACTTCAAGTTTGGCCAAGACATAGATTTGACAGTTATCAGAAGTTTAGTCAATTACTCTATAATAAAATCGAGTTTTGCATGCAACACTGTAGTCATGTCCGTTTGCACTTTTCAAATCCGGGGCTTTATGCATTACCACTGCTAAACGTATTTCAAATATTTTGGTCAATTTAGATAGCAAACGCCACGATCTAATGAGTTCAGCTTTTTCAAACCGATCTGACATTGATTTCTATATTAAAAATGCAAAATTAGTGAATTGACCATCCAGCCATGGCAAGACGAGGCTTGATCTTGCACGTCAAAGCTACAAATCAAATTTTTCGATACTTTCGGCGTAAATTTCTCAAAGAAAAGCTGCCTTACCTCAAATGCAGGCTGGAAATGTGTGACATTGTACCTGCTTGCTGCTGTTGATGTCATTTCTAACGAGATTTTTAGGAATATACAGTTTCGTGACAGCTGTCACATAAACAAAATTTCCTCTCAACTTAATGCGACGTCAAAATGCAGCTTGAATGGCACCACGGTATAGAGTGGGAATGCCCTTTTGGAATTGGGGGCTAATTGCGTGTTTTGCTAAAAACCGAATCAGTAACGGGACCCTGTTTGTCCTTGGCGGTAGCAAACATCACGATCGAGTGCATTGCGCTACTTTTAATCTGATTCGACAACTATTTAGATATTAAAAATGCAAAATTGTTCAATTTACCATCGAGCCAAGACTAGGTTAGGCTGGATCCAGCACGTCAACACAACAAATTATGTTTTCTATATTTTCCGCCAGAACTTCTCAACGTGTAGCTGCTTGATGTTAAATACCGAGTTGCAGCGTGCGAAATTTTACCCGCTTGCTGCTATTGAAATCATTTACTACGAGTTATAAAGGAAATTGACAATTTTGCAATGACATCAGCTGTCAATCAAAATAGTGACATCTCAGGTGCATGGATACATCAGTTGATATATTTTCAAATTACCATTGAATTTGGCCTGCTGGTTTCAGAAACAAGACATTTTTCATAGAAGCGGTGAACATTGATAGTAGAGATTGACGCTTGACAGTAATAAAAGTTTTAGCCAGATTTAACCACGGTGCTCAAAATGTGTTAGAAAACGACAGATAATATCGTTATTGTGTTTCTTTTTTTAAATACTTGATCTAAGAATTTGTATTTTTAAGAATTTAAGAATTTTTAAGATTCATGGTTTCACTGCGATTCAATAATGTAAGTCGACTGTGTTTTTTAAACAGCTTGCCAGGCAAGGGAACATTTCACCAAGCCTGGAAGGTCAATTTTCTTTCCCGTTTTCTTGCGCTATATGATTCTGTAGTTTAAAATCTCACAAATATTATGCATTTACGTTCATGCCCATTGATATTTACGCTTTTGAACAAAGTTTAGCAGCGTATTATCATCTTTTCACAGCGTCAGCTGCACGTTATGAAAGAAAACCATCAACTATATGATCAAATATTTCTATTTGACATGTTCGGAAGGAATCTCGAAAGAATTCAAGTGTTCCAACATCACTAGGGAACGTTCTATATATTGGCTAGGATCAAACTTCACAAAACAATAATTCAAATTGCGGGGATTAGAAAACTATATGTGTTCTCCACCTTTACGCCTTCATTTATATTAAGTTCCTATTCATCATAGGCGTGCACAGTGTTCGATATTAGGTGGGGCCAAACAGAAACGGCGGGGGGGGGGGGGGGCCTTGATGATAATGCTCAATTCTGAGAATATTATTTATATTTCATATTTAGAGCCATGAACTGAAAAGTACAACACATGCCCTCTCCCGCACTTCAAGAACGTGCGTAGCACTGGCTCATTCTGCAATCATAATCTGATTCAACAGTCCATTGACAAGAAAAAAATAGGTTAAAGTTTTCCATTCAGTGTAAGTACGTCATAAAATTATCTGTCATGTCTAATAAATAATGGAAAATTTTGCACCATCTTTCCGTAACCCTTGCTCCCACCCGCACTACCACTACACGTGCGTAGCACGGGCCATACTGCTAGTTTCGTTAAAACCCTACTTGGCTGCTATGCACCTTTTTTTCGGGGATTTATACGTTTTTTTGCTACAAACTCTTTTCGGACATTCTTGGATGATTCTGAAAGCTGCGGTCGAGATCTAATTAGTTCAGCTAATTTCAACTCGATCCGAAATCAATAACCATGTGTAAAATGCAAAAAACCAACTTGCTGGGCTCAATAATCGGGAGTACAACAATTCAAATTTCGCTGCTATGTCTCTAAAATTGAAATACGAAGCGGCGTTCCGTTGAGTGTTCCTATGGTTACGAAAAATTACCACATTTCAGAAATGAGAAGCTAATATCCTCTAGCTCGGGGCTGCAATATCAGCGGGGGTTTGGGGGGCGCAGCCCCCCATTGAAAGATTTACGTGCTAGCATCGTGTTTTATGTTGTTTACTATGTGGACCGCGGGCACAGAAAGGGGGGTTGGGGGGCGCAGCCCCCCATTCAAAGAGCTTTGTCAATCTCCGAAACTCTCGCTCCGGCACACTCTCCGTACAACATTTCGTAAATGAAAATTGGGGGATGCAGCTAAAAAAATAAAATGTATGTGTTTTTTTGTTTTATATTGTTATTTCCATGTATCAAGGGGTTGTGGGTGCTAGAGGAAACTTAAGTAGTGAATGTCGGGGGTTGTGGGGGCGTTAGTGAGTTTTGTGGATACATTTGTTTCTTGTTGGAGGATCAGTGGATCGGGGGTTACTACATTAATTTAAAGAACTATGTCAATCTCACTGTACCTCCGAAACTCTCGCTCCGGCACACTCTCCGTACAACATTTCATAATGAAAATTGGGGGGTGCAGCCCAAAAAAATATAAATTATGTGTATTTTTAAGGTTTATATTGTCTTTTCCATGTATCATGCATGGGCTTGCAAGTTCCCCCCAAGAAGGGGCTGTGGGGGCTAGAGGAAACTTAAGTGGTGAATGTCGGGGGGTTGTGGTGGCATATCAGTGAGTTTTGTGGATACGTGTTGTTTCCTGTTGGAGGGTCTTTGGATCGGGGGTTTGGGAGCGCAGCTCCTCAATCGTGGAATCTTTTTGTGAACCCAGTGAGGCTGTTTGTTCAGTAGATTGGGGGGTTTGCCCCCCCCCCCTCCCCCCCCAATCAGAGTTCGCGGGGGTTTTTGCCAGGAAGTTAGTGGATAACGTAGAGAGTGTCCGAGAGCGCAACCCTCTACCAGATAATTACTTTGTCCCGACACACTTTCCGTGCGTAGCACGGGCCTATACTGCTAGTTGTAAGTAAATCCGCGACATAAATTTATCTCCAATCTAAGGTTCCGAGAACCCTCGGGGATAAGTTATGTCTTGTGTATTTACGTTATCATTACTCAATGAGTTCGTAATCTGCATATTTTCGCTATCTGACAGCTCGGAGAGAAACAAAGGAAGGTCAGAATCATCTAAATTTTCTAGTGATTGGAATTTTCGAGAAGGCAATTATCTGGCATGGTGCTCCGTGGTTTTCGTATTAGGTCTTCCATCTTCGCCTTCTTCAACGCAACAAAAATTGCGTTCGCGATGCCCTAGTAAATTACCATACATCATAGTCCACCAGGCTGTGGTAAAGTAAGGACACGACTTTATAGACAAGCAAACGCCCCAAGGTTTGTATAATATACCTACTATATTATATATACTAGGGCGAACGCAATTTGTGTTGCGTTGAAGATGAGCGTAGCGGTTTGTATATAGCGCAAAAAAAGATTAAGGCGAGAAGCCTATGCAAATCATGGAGCAGCAAGCCGGACCATTGCTTTTTCGAAAATTCTGATCACTTGAAATTGTAAACGATTCTGGCCTTTCTTTGCTTCTGTCCGAGCTGTAGGGTAGCGGAAATATGCTCATTTTGAGGTCATAAAGCAATGTGCATGTTAATATATAGATGTAACTCATGCCTAAGGGTTTTCTTGGTTTGGTTTTTATTGGAAAAAATCTGGTGTGATGTTTCGATTTGGTATCGATGGTTTCTAAAGGCAAATCGAAATTGGGAACATTTGAAAAAAATACGCACTTTTAAATAAATTTCCGTACTTTTCCAAACATGCCCAATTGTCGA
Source organism: Nemoura dubitans (assembly GCA_921293005.1). Taxonomy (NCBI): domain Eukaryota; kingdom Metazoa; phylum Arthropoda; class Insecta; order Plecoptera; family Nemouridae; genus Nemoura; species Nemoura dubitans. The sequence goes on from OV121073.1 coordinate 44,067,783, forward strand.
ATTTTGCTATTTTTTCTGCTTTGAAAGTGAAGGGTGTGGAGGATTTTCTTGAAAAACGCAGGGGGTCTAAGTTGAGAACAAAAGTAGACACCCTGAAAATTTCATCCCACTCGAAGCAGGCGTTTGGCCTGTAGAGCGCGCGCAAACAAACATACAAACAAACAAACAAACAAACAAACACACACCAAGTGTTTTTTTTTAGCAGTAGTGAAATTGATGATATCGCTTCGCTCGCTTCGCTCGCTACGCTCATCAATTATACTAGGGCGAACGCAATTTGTGTTGCGTTGAAGATGAGCGTAGCGGTTTGTATATAGCGCAAAAAAAGATTAAGGCAAGAAGAAGCTTTGCAAATCATGGAGCAGCAAGCCGGACCAATGCTTTCTCAAAAATTCTGATCACTTGAAAATGTAAACGATTCTGACCTTTCTTTGTTTCTGTCTGAGCTGTCGGGTAGCGGAAATATGCTCATTTTGAGATCATTGAGCATTGTGCATGTTAATACATAGATGTATTATATGCCCAAGGGTTTTTATTGGGTTTTATTGGGTTGGTTTTTATTGGGAAAAATATGGTGTGATGTTTCGATTTGGTTTCGATGGTTTCTATAGGCAAATCGAAATTGGGAACATTTGAAAAAAAATACGTACTTTTAAATAAATTTCCGTACTTTTCCAAACATGCCCAATTGTCGAATTTTGCTCTTTTTTCTGCTTTGAAAGTGAAGGGTGTGGAGGATTTTCTTGAAAAAGGCAGGGGGTCTAAGTTGAGAACAAAAGTAGACACCCTGGAAAATTTCATCCCACTCGAAGCAGGCGTTTGGCCTGTAGAGCGCGCGCAAACACACATACAAAAAAAAAACAAACGAACACACACCAAGTGTTTTTTTTAGCAGTAGTGAAATTGATGATTTCGCTTCGCTCGCTTCGCTCGCTACGCTCATCAACAAACCTTGCAACCGCCCATACCTGCCTGTATACCAAAACGTGTCACATTGGACGCCATCTTGAATAGGACCAAAAACCTCCTTTGTGCGCATATTCATATCAGAATCAAGATAGCCCAGGCCTGTTGTTGGCAAGATTGGAATAACTACTTCTATAACTAACTACTATATTATACAAACCTTGTGTTGTTGGTAGAAAATACTTGTAAAAAGTCACTTGCAGCTATTTCCAGATACAATTAAAACTTGTTATTAGAACCGAAGACTTCCTTGGTGCCCGAACCAAGCCCGGAACTTTTTATTTTGGTAGGAAACACCTGTGATATACTAGGTACTTGCTGCTATTCCAGATCCGATTAATAAATTACTTCATTATTTCTGAGTACTTTTGCCTCTGAAAGAACTGTCTTGCAAATTGTCTGTTGGACTGTGCCAAGCTGTGATACATTTTCTAGACGGATGATGGTCCTACTCAAGATGGCGCTCAATTTGACACACTTTTCAGTACCCGGTTGCGTATCTAGCCTTATATATGTAGTATATAAACTTCCTTGAAGTCAATGGGCAATTGATATGCCTATGCCAATAGCGGATTCATATTTACGCCGATGTAAAAACGCTCTGTCGTTTTAAATCTCGCTTCCAGGCCACCTCCCACCAAACAGTACCCAATTGCAGCGCTCACAGATGGCATTCTGAAGACACTCTCTTGTCAGTTGCGACAGCAGAGTGGGTCGAACGCCTCCACCCCACGACCGCGCGTAAGTCGCGCTAATCGCCTCGACCGTTCCAATTCTCCGTGTCGGTCGCGCTCTCGGCATTGGGCAGCCCACGCCCGACCGGGAACCCGACCCGACCGGGCACCAGGGCCGGGGTGCCGCGTTCGCCTGCACGCGGCCAGAGGCGATCGAACGGCGTCCACCACTTCGCCTCTATAGTTCATCGCTGTTGGGTCCTCTCCAAGATGCCGCCTCTGTGATGTTGTGTATCGCAGCCGCGTCCGTCGGGCGGTGCCAAGATGCGGAGGTAGACCGGTCCGCATCGCCTAGCACCGATGTCGAAGTCGGAAAGGGAGGACGCCGTCGCAGACCGGACCGTGGAGGGCTCCGACCGCGGACCGTGGAGGGCGAAGGGCACGATCGGCGTCGGGCTATTTCCAGAGCGGCGTGCCGCGGTGTTATTGTCGCCGGTCAGGGGCACCATCTGTCACGCGATCAGTCCAGACCATTATTAACGTCGGCAGACGAGCGAGGATCTTTTCAAAGCCGTACGGAACTTGGATGCGATGAACACATGCAAACATGTATGACCACTTCCGACGATTGGAGCCTCCGGTTCGATGCCCTGACGAGGCGCAGACATTGTTTTAATGAAAATCTTGGCGAAAACGGCAAGGAGCGGTTAGGGGCTCGGAGGAGAGGGGGCAGGGAGATAGAAAGCGAACGAAGTTTTTAATTTCAGCAGCGCACGTCTTTCAATTATTTATAATAGATGTAAAGTTAGTGTATAAAACTCGAGTAAACAGTGCATCCCGCGTGCAAAAATAGAGGCGGTGTCGATAAAAATACCACTGGATTGCCGGACATGAGCCGTGGAAATAGACGCCGCGCTCTCGACGACGAGGACGAGGACGAGGAAAGCGACGGCGTCGTCCTCCGCTCATTCACTTGCCAGACTCTCTGAACATTCACCCACATCATCAGCATCATCATGAGAGACAATTAATTTTGTCAAATACTCTGCAACGTCCGTGCGGCTTGTGATTCTGTGCCGGTGCCAGCGAGCGGCCATTGGTTGAGGTGGGCGCGGGTAAACTTGAGGACTCTCATTTGATTTCGCGAACACCTAGTTCTTTAATAGGTTAAAGTACCAATTACACCCAAGATTTCTGATCGGCGATTATAGACGGGAGGACGTATTGGTATTTGCGTCAATGCACAACATTGTTCGATTTATATTATTGCAGCCTTTCAGTTTCACAGCCCGCAGAACGCAGAACGCGACGGATCGAAAGCGGAACCCAAAGAGCAGATCGCATGCGATCGCTCACTATACGATGGATTTCGAAAAGGTGTTCCCTTATAATTTTCCCTACATTCCCCACTTAACACTTAGCAGGAGAGTGATTATACATAATTAAGAGCACTGCACTGCTGCTATAGACATGTCAGATGAAAGTTTTAAAAACTGTCGGAGCTTTTTTCACAGCATATAGACTTCAAGACAGGGCTGTACATTCAAGAGCTCCTTGCAGCAGGTGTCCTTCTTACTCCTTATCGTGAAAAACCACTCGCCATCCCAGGGTGATATTGAGTGTAGTTCGTGCAAGCGTGTTCGGATTATTATGCAGAGGAGATATACCTACCCTGTGCCATGTCCCATCATATTCTTGAGTGGCGCAGCGTGACATTTTGTGCTGGAACAAAGTAGTCTGACCGCTAAATGACACGATACCTGCGACTGCGAGCATAATATTATCACTTATCAGGCACACAGTCGCTACGGTGCAAAAGTAATTAGCCCCAAAAAATCATAAAGCCCCGTTTAATTGGGGGCATTTTTGACAAAAGTCTGCCACAGCAATTTTATGTCATCAAAAGAACATGACTTTATTCCTTTCTATATTGGTGTATTATATTGTTGGTGTATTATCATATTATAAATAAAATATAAGTATAAGATACAATAGTGATAAACTGTATAACTTGTCAATACAACAATAATTAGAGCCACGTTACTTTGACAGCATAACATTTTAGTGGCAGACTTTTGTAAAAAATGCTCCCATGTAAACGGGGCTTAATATTAGCAAGCTGCACACAGTCGATACTGCGCACAAGTAAGTGTGCATGGGATGGGCAGATCGAGCCGATCGACGGGTGGTCCGTCTCGTGTATGGAGCGAGTATAACACGCGGCTCAACCGACTCATCTTCGACTTCGACTCCGACTTCGCGAGCGTCCTGTCTGTCAGCCGGATTGATTTTGTGCCCCGTTCGCGCTCGACCTCCGAGTTTCCACAAGTTTTCTTATACATTCCAACAGTTCTAAGCCAGTTCCTCAATATACAACATTCCAGTTCAGTGTGACGTCCACGACCTACAAAATACATAAGAGCATGCGATGCGGATTGCTACAGATCTCTGGATAGGGGACCAACATATTTTTATCCCCAATGCATTCAGCATAGACAACGGAGGAAGTTCTCGAAAATGGCACAAATCGAATACAATAGTCGATTGGTTCTAGAAACAAAACGCGATTGTCATTTTCGGCTCGTCATATCCTTTTCCCGGTCCCCAAGAACATCCGAACAGGGCGCACTCGAAACAGCCGTGCGCCGGCGGGCTGCAGGCCGCAGGGACGATAACTTCGCTCCAGATAATTGCACCGCCGAGAAAACATGACGGAACGTCGCCAAAGAGAGTTCGCCAAAAATAGTTCGCCAAAGAGAGTTTGCCAAAGAGAGTTCGCCAAAGAGAGTTTGCCAAAGAGAGTTCGCCAAAGAGAAATCGCCAAAGAGAGTTCGCCAAAGAGAGTTCGCCAAACGCTTGCGGATTCAGTCCATGCAAAGACGCGGCTAGTTCTGCGAGCAGCGCGTCGACGACGGCGATAGCGTGGACGACGACGACGACGACGACGACGACGACGACGGCACACAAACACGATAATAACTCATTGTGTCTCTCAGCTTCTGTCAACAGCGTGCTCTTCCGTAATAGGCAACGTTTTACGCGAACCAAGAAATCGCATCTAGCTATAGGAGTACCTACATAAAAATATACTGATTGCAACCGGTTTGAATTGTAGATCCGAGTCCGTCGCCAGATGCACTCTACAGGTTGGAATCTAGCGCAAGACTTTTCCCAACGTTGTCCCAATGGCTATGTTATTATTGTTTGTCCTCGACCGCCGACGAGACGGCGATATCCAGCAAGCACGGCCTAAGTGCAGTGCTCCACACAACAACGATGGCGTGCTGGCTGGCTGGCCGTGTATAACACAGACCCACCGTGTATTTATAGAACGGATTATACGCGCGTATTGTGGCAATTACATAACTGCCGCAAGTCATGCCAGAGCCGCGGCAGGATGATATTACACCAATTACCGAATCGCTTGCCCGTTTCGCAGCATACAGGGACATCTTCTTGTCGACGACGCGCCTAGTTGAAACAACGACTCCCACTCCTCATGCCGTCGCCGTCGTGGTCTGACAAACTCATGAACGCCGGTAAAATGCAAATTCCTCGCGGCGTTTTGAGCCGCGTCTTGAGCCGCGTTTTGAGCCATGTTTTATAGGGTCGGCATGGCGGGGGCTTTGTTCCAGGGCGACGTCCACATGCACGTGATGTGGGCCGCTGATGTTGGAGGCCTACACTTGCACCCAAAGCTAAAAATATAGCGCGGCCATCGTTCTAGGAAGTGTCGTTATCACGGTCACTTCCTTTAAAACTCATAAACGCATGGTTTGGCTGGCATTACCGATATGCCGGTCAGTGCTATGCCTGCATACGGCATTGAGTTGCATTGCACACGTTTCCAATTAGAAGTCGAGCCTTGAATCGCGGTCATGCAGAGCGATCAGATCAGACGCGTCCATTCATCGGCTGCGCTCGAAGATCGACGCCGTCCTGTAGGTTTGGTAAGAAGTCCGGTTGGTAGTCTCCCTAGCGGCCGATGTCGACGGCGCGAAGCAGAGGAGCAGCTCGTGGCCCGTCGAGCCGTTCGGTGCGGGGTTCGCCAGCCTGCGGCAAGGCTGCGTGGCATCCTTCGTATTCCACTAGTGGTCACTGCTCCTGCCAACTAACTCGGCCGTATAGCCACTGGGCAGAGAACGGGGACTAGTCCTCGAGTACAACTTTACCACGGGATGCTTGCAACAAAACAAACTTGGCCACTACATTCTATTACTCGATCGGCTAGCTAATAAACTCAAGTCCACCCTGCGAATGAGTGGATTTGCTTCGTATTTTCTTGTAATTTGTCAGAGTACCTACTTGTCCAAGATATTGACAGTGCACTAGTTTTCAGATTTTTCTAGCAGATCGGTATCTAGTAATGTTATTTCAATATCTTATTGCAATGAAAATATGCATCCAGCATTATAAGCTAAGTCCATATGGCATTTATAATGGGCTGCGATTTCGCGAACTGATTATTTTGCATTAATTTGCCAATTGAACATCGTCAATGCATGAATTCATTTCCATCCGAAGGCACCTTGCCAGCGCCTTCTGAATGGATTTGTTTTGATTTGCTCGTACGTAAAAAATGTCTCTAGGTGGCTTTGACCTTGAACGAGATTCACCGCTAGTATTATTCGACTCTGTCATTTCCCACAGCCTCTTGCGTTCGAACCGTATAAGAGAAATGGGGAACTATAAGGGAACAGTTCCATCTAGAAGGCCCTGGTTGTGTGCTCGGACAGAAATTAAATTTGTGCTGTCGATAGGCCATCATTTTGAACCCCCCCCCCCCCCCCCCCCCCCCCCCGTTCGCTATTTCATTTATGGCTGGGCTGCATCTAACCTTTTCACCTTCGCCCTCCTGTGGTGACAGGCAAAGGCTTTGTTGTCAGTTTTCAAACTGTATCAGGGATTGGAACCGGAACCCGAACCGGAACCCAGAACCGTTTGGAACCGTTTGAATTCTGGAACCTTAACCGGAACCGGAACCCTTACACAGAAAATAGTAAGAACCGAAACCAGAACCGGAACCGAAATAAATAGTTACGGCTCTGTTTCGGTTCCAAAAGGTTCTTTTCGGTTCCAAACTTGGCAGACTTTTCCAATTTTATGCCACACTAAATTTATTCTTTGAAGATTTGATGTGATAACTATTTTAAAACTTCAAAATTTCTGTTGATTTCATATGAAAATAAAAGTATTTGCAAATGTTCTTCAGGCTTAGAGTGAGTCGCCGGCTGTTCGTCTCTCCCAAGCTTATAGAACGCGTGATTTCAGCTGAAACCAGCACCACACTTGAGCGATATATTTTGTATTTACGTTCGTATAATTTGCTTTTCATTTAGAAGTTAGAATAAGACGGTATTTCTTGATAGCCAGAAATACCTGGATTTCTGTGTCTGCTGGCAATCTGAATTCAGAGATATGGAGAAGGGATTAGCTGCTATGCAATGTCGTGTGAAAAAGTATATTCCGAATAATTAATATTTGAAAACATTAGCGAGAGAGAGTGAGAAACGTATAGCAAAGCGACGCACCACAAATAATTTTGCAAAGCTTGTGGATTTCGTATAAATAGTGAAGCCGCATGACTCCCGACATATTTGATAATAATAATTACCCAAAATCGGTTTTAGTTAATTACTCATACCAATCTCTCAGATCACTCTAACACACGGCCGAAACAGCATGTTCAAAGAGAGTCATTGCTTTAAAAATGGTTGGTCCTAGAGTAATATAATAGATCAGTATTTTGTGCTTGACCAACAATGTATTGTGAAAATAGTAATTACGATGAATGATGAATACCTATACCTACCAAACATGTCAAGAACACAGCAATAGTCATTGTACTTTATCTTAATCCAAATCACTGTGCAATTGATCTTGAAGTGACAAAATAGTGTCAAAAAAGCACTCTCTGAACCAAAGAAAGTATGCAGGGGATTTTTTTTTTTTTAGAGTGCATACAAATTTGGAGCCGTTTGGAACCTTTTGGAACCGTTTGAAGTTTCGGTTCCGCAGGAACCGAAACGATCCAGGAACCGGAACCGGAACCCGAACCCTTTGAGATCAAATTTGTTGGACCGGAACCGGAACCGGAACCGTAATGAGTTAAGGTTCCAATCCCTGAACTTTATGCTCAAGGACAGCTGCAGGTCTTCCGATGTCACTTAGATCTTGGGGATGCAAATCCATCCTCGTTATTCGGTTGAAATGGATTAGAGTGTAAACCGTGTAGTCCAAGTCCATAGATTATGCCGGCAGACAGGTAGGTACAGAAAACGTAGCGTCAAGTTGATTCGCAATCCCGTCATGCAAACACTTGGGTCGCGCTAATACCCCGACGGGTGCGCGCCTGAGAAGCCTTTGAGAGGCGTCGAATCGATCGCCACACGCCGTGTGCTCGCCAGAGCAGAGCAGAGCGACCTGCGACGTCGGCCGGCCGACGCTGACCGTCGCGACGCCGAGAGACGCGTCGATGGACACCGGCACTGGCACCGGCGGCGTCGCCTCGCGGACGATGCTGCAAGGGCGGTATTTTTAGCCCATCGGGGGAGGCGGGGGAGGGACGCCGAGAAAACCAGGAGTGGGAGGCGGAGGACTGCCTGTGTACGCTCGCAATGAAAACACGTATGGGGTTATAATACATCCACTCATTCTACCTGGTTTTATTTTTCATTTTTTAAAACATTTGTAAATAATGATTACACCCTCGGCGTTGCGGGCCCGTGTGTTGCGGGCCGCGCAACGGACTAACAGTTATTCAGTGAGGGGTTAGTAGCCCTAAAGGTGTTCGAGTCAACAGAGGAGAAGAGTAACAACAAAACTTAACAGCAAAGGGGCGGGCAAAGAAGACAAGATGGCATGTGTTACCACAATAATAATCATAATTTATACAATAATAGAATATAGAATATAATTATATAACGTTTAATAAGCATGGAAAATTAATCAACTCAAGACGGTTATGAATTGTTCAAGTTGAGGGAACATTTTCCAAGCGTACGGATCGCGAGGAAATTTTGCAAATGTCAATTAATTTGTCATACTTCATGAACACTGTTTTGATTAATGCTTGTATCTAAATTTGAAGCCCTCTCTGAACTGCGATATATACAAATATGCGATCCGTTTTTCAGATTTTACAAGTTTTCTAATCGAAGCCACGAAAATAGTCTATTAAAATAGCGCTGGCTCAGTTGGCCAACCTGTAAGTTATGTTCATTTTTTTGGCAACATTTATTTACAAAGTCCTAATACTTTTTTAAGTACGAGTTGGTACTACATGCAAGTATTGATAATCGTAATTGAATGTTTATAATTAGTATAATATTTCATTTGATGGTAGGTATTTACAATAAAATCTAGAATCTATTTTTATATATTATATAATAATATTGATGTAAGTGCTGATGTCGACGACACCATTCGAAGGTTTTAAGACTGGTATGAGGACAATTGCATTAAAAAATTAGAATAAATTACAATTTGTTAAAACAACATAATTTTCAATAACGTGATAAAATGTTGACAATTTGTTATACAATAACTTTATCTGTAGATTCCATATGCCCATCACACACATTGGCTGTACTTGCATAAACTCGGGCAGGGGAAATAGAACCACATTTGGCGACTCACTGATCTCCTAGCCTAGCCTGTCAAAAGGTATGCAGCAGCGTCAATAATACGAACTTGAACAAACACAACGGAAACTGTTTAGGTAGCTAACAGATCAATCTAGTCCAGCGCACGACAACCCAACAGAATATTTGTTAAAAAATAACTTTGCATCTCCAATAGAATATCTTGTTAGTAGTAACTCGAGCCCAGATAGCTATTGCATAGGTCAAGGTTTAGTAGGTAGGTTTATACGTTAATAATAATAATCAGATCACAAACAATGGGCAGCCGTCACCCTAGTGTTCCACGAGTAGGTATCTAAAACACAGTCACGAAAAATACTGCACGACAAAAACAATGTCACCGACTCCGCGGCCACCGCACATGGATTCTAGCTCCCCGAAAGATTCGCGGGCGTCGCGCCTTCGCCCATCCGACATCCACAGCGCACTCACACACTTTTTTTTGTCTTCCTTTCTTTTGTTTTTATCTCCAAATTCCGATAAGCAGGTCGGCCCCCGCTTCTTGACTCGATATTTTTGGTGAAAAAACGAATACCCGACTACACAGTACAAGACCATCCAAGTGCCTATGGGGTACTGGACCAATCCAGCCATAGGACATAATTTGAGTTAACAAATTTTAACTAGAAGGGCATTGGTTTGGGGATGTGATACCAGCAATCAAGCTACAGTGAGAAAACAAGAATGAGTTCGTATAAAAAGCAATGCGATTGCACAGTAAGCCATACCAAACCATTCACACGTTTTTGGACACAGGACACAGTAGCAACAATTAATTTTACGCAACACTTCACTGATTTTTGTTTTTTTGTTAAAGGGCATTAAAGCTGCGCTGAATGCATTTAAAAACTTCCATTTTCAAATTTCTTATGACATAGTAGTAGGTAGGTAGGTACATTATCTCGTTTCAAGGACTCAGGACAGCACAGACACGAAACAGCATTGCAAACATCGTCGGTAGGTTCATCAATTATAATAGATTCATTCAATTATGTATGCATCTGGAAGCAGAGATTGAAAAGCCAAGTAGACTCGGCACACTGTTTGCCCTGCGTTGGGAATTAACTAGTTGGCACAGAGCAGCATCGGCCAGCAGTTAGTAGCTGGGGATTCAACACGGACCCCGGCTTAAGTGGCCCGTTTACGAGTCTACCCGCAGGACTGAGACAATGCCGTGTACCTCTCAGGTACTCTCTAGGTGTCAAAAGGGTTCAGCTGTTGCATCGTCATCATGCTCAGCTGGTGAACAAATGCACTGCCTGCTTTGCATTGACCTGAACCTATTGACCTATTTGACTGAATCTATTGAAAAATGTGTGACACAGGGCTACAAAAAAAAAACTTACGGGTTTAATCAAGAAAGGGGTCCTAGTTCCATAAACGTGGAATTTAGAGGAATATCTCAAAAAGAATGTATAAAAGCTGGGTTCTGCTTGTCTTTTCGATTATCGTAGGGTAGGTGACCCTGTTGTGGCCACCACAATTCCAGTTGTGGCTAGGTAAATTTTTGACAGCTGACAGCTCAGAATGTGAATAAAGCAGTAATTTAAAAGTGAAGTTTGCCACCATCATTTTGAATAGCAATTCGTGGCCCTAGATTGGCACTTTTTAAATTCCAAGTAGGTACTTAATCTGAGTGCACATTTTTTTAGACTTTGTGGCCACAACTGTCTACCTGGCCTCAACTGGGCCAGCTACCCTATATGGTACAACATTGAATGAACCGACTATATATATCATAATATTTTTGTGTACTAGGTAAATACTTGGATACATTTCTGATAGTTAGGTAGTTCTTGTTTTGAGACACCAGAGTGCGGCGATTGCACGCACCGTTCCCTGTGGGCGCTCGTTTCGACTCGATTTACGCACGCGCCGTGCCACACGTTCTTCGATTGGTCGCGAGAGAATGACACACACAGCCTGCTCACACGCAGGACTTACACATTCACGTAGTAAGAACCCTTTGAAAATGATTGAGACTAGATTGAAATTCATACTTTTACAAAACAACAATATATTGCCAATTGAATTTTTCTGGTGCATCGTCCTCTCCGGCAGTGCCCGGACGACGTTCCGGCCGGTGCGAGAACGGTCGCCGCCGGCAACGGTCGAGGCACTGACGGCCGACGGGCCAGGTGTAATGGCTGGGACAGCCTAGTCAATAGGAATGGTTCGGGGAGTGATTTCTGCAGATTTTGGGTGACAACATCCATTCCCTTTGATCAAATACATTTCCGAAAGTCGCCTCGCTCTTTCATTCCATTTACGAAGGGCCCTGAACTAGCTACTTTTCTTACGAGAGTGAAAACATACCGGTACTTTATGACATCGATCCATTCAGCACGTGCCGTTCAAAACTCTGCAAACTCCTTGGCGCACTTCTCCGTCGACGAGATCCGCAGCGCCTCCTCTTCGTAATCGTCAAAGTTGCTGGTGTCGCCTGGACCCTTGCACCGAGGGATGAACGGTGCCTCGATCTTCTTCTGGAACACGGCGATCCAGTCGGTCGAAGCGAACCACTTGTGCCCCTTGATGTCGTTGACGCCGTTCTTCAGGTTGCCGTACCGCTTGGTTAGGTCTACCTGCAGCAGGTTGCGCAGTAGGTCCTTGAGGTCGGAGCCAAAGTGCGAAGGGAAGCGCACCTTGCCCGAGACGATCTTCTCGTAGATCTGGATGGGCTGATCCGCGAAGAACGGGGGGTAGCCGGCGGCCATTTCATAGACGAGCACTCCCAGCGCCCACCAGTCCACCGCCTTGTTGTAGCCTTTGCTGAGGATGATCTCGGGCGCCAGGTACTCGGGGGTGCCGCACAGGGTCCAGGTGCGACCTTTCACGCGCTTGGCGAACCCAAAGTCGGTGACTTTCAGGTAACCAGTATTGTCGATGAGGAGATTCTCGGGTTTCAGATCCCGATAGATCAGATCAAGGTAGTGGAGATATTCGAACGCTAGGACAATCTGCGCCGCGTAGAATCGAGAGTGAGGCTCACTAAATCGACCCACCTTGCGGAGGTGGGAGAACATTTCACCGCCCGGCACGTATTCCAAGACCATATACAGATTTGAATTGTCCTTAAAATGGTACTTGAGGCTAACCAGGAATGGAAAACTGATTGCCTGAAGGATTCGCTTCTCGTTGAGTGTGTGTTCCACTTGTTTCAGTTTAACGACCTTCTGTTTGTCTAAGATTTTCATTGCATAATACTCCTTGGTGGGTTTGTGTTGAACAATCATCACCCTACCAAATGAACCTGTCCCTAGAGTTTTTATTCGTTCGAAATCATCCAAACTGGCGGTATTTGTAGGGTTCTTCTTCCATTTCTCTTCGAATTCCTCTTTCGCTTGATCGAGGAATTCTTTGACACTCTCCGCTGAGTCTCCCTTCTTGTTCGCTGTTGGTGCATTGCCCATGGTATTGTCGTTTACACCTGCCAGGGCTTCCGTTGGCTTCTCACAAAACCTCTTTGACACCAATCTTCCACACAAGAGGTCTGTTTTTTTCGAGAGTCAAGTCGGAGGTCACAATAGGTCTACCTATCTACCTCGTCAACACAACCATTGAACTCGGCCCGCCATATCTCCTGATTGTCAAGAAACGCCGAACACGATTACCTTGATCACAGATTGAACGTTTACCGACAAATATTCCTAACTCCTAACTATTGAGTTGAAGGACACAGCAATATGCTAAAATGGCTTCTCCTATGCCCTGGATTTCTCTCGCTCTTCGCGGAGCAGAAACAGCTCGGTCAATCACCAGTGCCAACTCGCGCCGCTACGAGCGCTTCGTCGCCAAACACTGTGCTGCTGTCTGTGCCAGAACGCACAACTCTGTGCGCGAAGTTCTCGCGGTCGCCACCGATTTTTGTGCAAACGGTTGCCTATCCTTCGGTTTAAACCTGCGCGCGAGCAGTTTCCCACTTATCGACTTTGGAAAATCGAGATTTCCCTTCTGAAAGTTCGCAAGCGCTCTTCGAATCTCTCGCCGATTTCCTGCGGTGCCTCAATTTTCCCTTCCTGTTGGGCAGCCAGGGAAGACGGTCGTCCGTTATGCGGTATTATCCGCTACACCAAATATGGAATTGAAATAAATAAACTTAAAGTGTAGAACAAAAAATCATCTGCTGCATTCTTCAAGTCCAAGGCTACCTACCGCCTTCGCTTCCTTCCTCTCTCGGTTTTCCTGTCTGACTCAACATGGCGCCGTCTTGTGCATGCTGTCGTCGTTTGCCAACCAAACTTCAATTACTTGCCATCTTTGGCAAAGATGGCAAGTAATTGAAGTTTGGTCTCTGCAAAGATTCTTTGCAGAGAAAAGCAAATGCACACGGCTCAAGGCGGCTTCCAAAATGCAAGCCAGCCAGGGCTGGATAATTTTAGAAATTGTGCGCTTGCCAGCGCGCCGCCGCGTCATCGAAGGCACAGCATTTCCAGCGGCGCTCGCATTAATATTTCATAATTCCACTCGGAATTTAATGAACGCTGCCGTGTGCTTCGAAGCGTCTGTGACCCAAAACAAGCGAGAAATTGCCAAGACGAGCAATTTTACCTAATCATCTTCAAATAGAATCGACAATCTGCGTCAATGTAGGGTGTAGGTACTGATTTAACGAAAAAGAGTGCATTCACACGTAAACATATTATACCGTATTTTTACAAGTAATTACTAATTGGGTTTGTCAAAATGCATTATTTATATTTCAATGTCTCTTTTGCTGCTTTCACAAGCCAGCTCCGTCTCCGAGCTCCTATTTATATACCTGTACCAACTACCTATACCACTCAGCAGCACACTTTGCCATAACGGTCTGCTCTGATGGCATCCCTTTTTTACACCAACTTTCAACTACTTTGCGAACATTCTACATACCTAAGCGGATGCCTACGCTACACACACACACAGTCAAGTTACCGCGACGATAATTTACAGATTGCTGTGTATGTGCGGTCTTCGTACCACACCTGACACCACCATCACATAATTTATTCAAGTTCGCCAAATATTAGTGAAATTATCCTTCGAGTATCGATAGCTCACACTCGATGAGCCGTAATTAGGTGGCCGCCGCAGCTCTGCGAAATATAGGTAGAGTCTGATCCTGCTGGCCTTGAGAACATGCCCATAGGGGTACCCGTGCGCCGCTGGAATCCAACGCAACACGTCTATCACAGCCTGGTTAGGTTCGGTATTATCTTTTTGTCTGGCCAGGACAGCAACAACAACCAGACAGTCCCCCTTTCACCGCATGCAAAGCCCCCGCGTCCGTCACACATTAAACCAAGTACTATCGAGTGAGAGACACGGTAAGAGGTCAATTATTGGAGTTATCGATTGCTGATGACTTTGTCAAACGAACCGCGGGCCGGCGGGCGGCAGATCACCATTCACCGTGCCATGCCTTGCCTTGCCGGTATACCTTTGCCCGAGCGAACCGGGCCGTGCCGACCGCGGCGCCAAACGGAAACGCCGCGGTCGTGTTTTCGCCCGGCGACAAGCGAGTATGGAGGCCGCCGCGCTTTGTGGCAAGACCACGACCACGACGACGACGGGCAAGGTTTTGAGACACCTGGCTCTACTTTCAGCCAACCACGACACACGCTTTGAGCGGCAACATGTGCACTTCGCCTTGATGTCGGCCAAGGAGTAAGGATGCGAGGTCTTTGGGCTGGCGCGGGCACCCCAATCGGGTTGCGTCTATTATTGTTCCCTTCCTGGATCGCGAGCCACCCCCCGAAACCTCCAGACAACGGCAAGTCGACGCTAATCCCAACTTGCCAAGCGACGAGGGGCAAGCAGTTTGTGTAGCAGAACGAGAGACGATCATTTCAATACTGCGATTCACATTAACTCTGCTTATTTTGATAGCAATTAGCAAAAACAACATGAAAACGGTCGGTATGCTTTCCGGAGGCGACGGGTCGCCGGGGTCAGTCCACTAATGACATGACCGCCGCTCGGCCGTTCGGTCGACCCGTCCAATTAATTGCAGTCCGAAGTCGACCCCCTGCTTCCGCTGACGGCGACCTGCTCGAGTTGCGATTCGCAACAAGCGTACCGGAACTCCTCGCAGCCAGCGGCGACTCCAAGTCCTTTGTCTCGACTGCCGGTGCCGGCCACGGACTTCGTGCTCATGCACCTGAGCCGCAAGACGCGACGCTCGAGAGAGACAAGTAGACAAGTAGACGAACACAACGCGGCCGGTCTAATTATAGCCGGTCCATCCGCACCATGGGCCATTACACGTATTCTGCATGTTTTCGGCAGCGAGTTCCGACAAGTACATGCGATGCAATCAGATGCAATGCTAGCAGATTTACACGGCCAGCAGAACTCGCTGCTCTGGGCTGGTTTGTGGCTAGCTGGCTGTGGATGAATGAACTCCAATCCAAGAAAGAAAGAAAGGGTCTGTCGCTCGCTCGACGAAGGTACCAAAGGTGTGTATACCGACTCCTCCCGTAACACGCAGCCCCGGGCGGATGTACGAAGAAGAAAGGGAGACTGTCAGACCAGCCGGCTATTTATAGAATCGAGTACAACGCGAACGGAAAGGAACGGAGAGTGAATTGTGATTGATTCGCCAGCACGTCGCATCACACATTATTTCAGCAGCCTTTCTGTACCCGATGGAGTCGCGTCTATCGCGAGTACTGGTCACCCACGCTGCGCATCACGAGGGTCTGATTGCAGATCAGCAAACATGAGAGTGTGAGATCGCCTCGCCCGAACATGCGGTGTTTACAATGCGCCGCGCCGTGTTGACGTTATCGCCACTGCTGGCAACAAACACTATCTTATCGTTTACCGAGAACATGATGTAATTGCTTAATTAAACAATGGCAGCTTAATCCTCGGCGTGGTAATTGGCGCTGGCCGGCGCGGGGCGCGGCACGCAGACGAGGGTCTCTCGCCGGGAGCAAGAATTGAATCGACAGCCGGTTGCGCGCGAGCAATCGTAGTTAGTGCACACTACACGGGTAGCGTAAAATCGTGGCGGCATGCGAGGGGTGTGCTAGCCGTGCTGATAGCGCCCTAGGGTGTCATGCCATTGGCGAAGATTTCGATCCCCGTTCCGCAACTTTTTGTTTTTCCCTAAGATGATGGAACGATTAAGAATATATTACTTACATTGCCTTTTACTGTGAATTCAATTTAACAACTCCAATAGTTGATATTTATTTGCGTTAAAGTAGCATACCGAACCCCACCGCACTCCCCGTTTTGCAAGCGTGCGCCGAGAATTGATGCTAAAAGTCGAGTTTTTACGCTACCTGTGTTTACTATGAAAGCGTTACCCCACCGCACTCCCCCTTTTGCAAGCGTGCGCCGAGAATTGGTGCTAAAAGTCGAGTTTTCACGCTACCTGTGTTTACTATGAAAGCGTTACCCCACCGCACTCCCCCTTTTGCAAGCTTGCGCCGAGAATTGGTGCTAAAAGTCGTGTTTTTACGCTACCTGTGTTTACTATGAAAGCGTTACCCCACCGCACTCCCCCTTTTGCAAGCGTGCGCCGAGAATTGGTGCTAAAAATCGTGTTTTTACGCTACCTGTGTTTACTATGAAAGCGTTGCCCCACCGCACTCCCCCTTTTGCAAGCGTGCGCCGAGAATTGGTGCTAAAAGTCGTGTTTTTACGCTACCAGTGTTTCCTATGAAAGCGTTACCCCACCGCACTCCCCCTGTGCAAGCGTGCGCCGAGAATTGGCGGTAAAAGTCGTGTTTTTACGCTACCAGTGTTTACTATGAAAGCGTTACCCCACCGCACTCCCCCTTTTGCAAGCGTGCGCCGAGAATTGGTGCTAAATGTCGTGTTTGTACGCTTCCTGTGTTTACTATGAAAGCGTTACCCAACCGCACTCCCCCTTTGCAAGCGTGCGCCGAGAATTGGTGCTTAAAGTCGTGTTTTTACGCTACCTGTGTTTACTATGAAAGCGTTGCCCCACCGCACTCCCCCTTTTGCAAACGTGCGCCGTGAATTGGTGCTAAAAGTCGTGTTTTTACGCTACCAGTGTTTACTATGAAAGCGTTACCCCACCGCACTCCCCCTTTTGCAAGCGTGCGCCGAGAATTGGTGCTAAATGTCGAATCGGGCCAAAAATATCCGACCCGGTTGTTGATTCAATTCTCGCGAGCCGGGTGCGTGGCGCGTGCGCAAGTCTGAAGTGGTCGAAGGGAGCAAACCCTGCAGCACAGAACGGGGTAAACATAGGTAGTACTCGGACTCGCAGGAATTAAACTCCAGGGAGCAAATGTTGGCAATCTTACGACCATTCGGTTCGTTTCTTATCAAATATGTCAGCAGGTATATACAACCCCCCGACATTTAATATTGGCTCCTCCTGCAAAAACAGCAGACAATCATGAGGGCATGAATGCCAAATCACTGTAGAACTAGAATGCACTCTTGGCCTAAAATATACGCTTCCAGCTTTCACACTGTATGATTTGATTGTAAATGGGCAAATGTGATTTGCCCATTACGGTTCTATATTCCATTCCACATTAAGAAGGAGAGTATGATTTGCATCTTGCACGAGGAATCACTGCTGTTCTGTTATACCTATATATGAGCTAAGAGTTTCAAAACTTACACGCCATGCCTAGAGCACGACAAAAGGCTCTGTGAGCATTTTTGAAACTCGCTTCACTCGTGTTTAGCTGCAGTGGGTCCTCTAGGAAGATGCTAATTCACTCGCCTCCTTAGCGTGAAATGGAGTTTAGTTCTAGGCCGCACGTGGCCACACCGCTTATGTAAGCATGCCCTCGGAATTCTACAATTACCCCGAAAGATATTAAATTGTACGTTTAAGAGTGATATACGAGGTATTCGAATTGGTACAAAAAGACCGTACTGTGTATGTACTATATTGTATAACGAGGGTAATGATAGACGTCTTCCATGGTAAAAATTATTTGTAGGGTTCGCGCCCGTAACGCCCAAATTATAACCACTGCCTGCTTGCTTGCGAGTTGCGAGGTGTGACTATTGCTCAAATGAATCTCTCCCATCGACATTGTCGCAAATTCCGAATTGGTCCATCCTCAGGCTCTCAGAATACCATTCGCCCGTGCAGAGTTCGCAGTGATCGCAGACCGCCACGAAACGAATGACTCACCGGTTCATCACCATACGTTACGACTTCCCCATGTCACGTCACCTTAACGAAGGACATGCACTTGACTTGCTAATTCTCACCCATCCTTGTCCATCCTCCCAGCCCAGTGTTGATCCCCGTTAATAGGGGGGGGGGGGGGCAAGGTGCGCCGTGCACCCTGCCCCCCCTAGTCACGCAACACGTGGCCAGCGCCCGTCGGCGCTATCCCGTTTCGTGCCTCGTAGACGCAATGTTAAATTTCCCGCATTTAGATTGGCTTTTGGGGCAGTTTGTCTGGAGCTGGCCTTGAAATATTATTCAGGGCACAGTTCGAGGACGTACTGCAATCTTTCAGAAGTAATAAAATCAAACACATGAGTACACGCCCGACAACGCTCGTTAGAGTCTGGAGAAACACAAAGAAATGTCAAAGATTTGAGGCAAGAAAATGCTTTCAAAGTGAAATACGGTGTAATATTGGCTTTGATACCAGTTTGCTTCCAGTTTGCTACCAATATTTTACACTACCAGTATGATTGCCATAATATGGGCACGAAACGGAATAGCGCCGCCCGACGTTGCCATGGCGCCCAGGGCCGGGAAAGTGTGTAGGGAAAACTGTCGCAATCAGCGCGATCCCCCGGTGCTGAGGGCGATCGAGTGCAGAGGTCATAATATGCGGCAATGGCCCGCCCTTGACGGCGCAGAGGTCGGCCACCCTCGATGGCTGGCCCGGCGTCGGCCAGGTCGTGACTGTCTGACGACGTGGAATTAGATTCTCGCAGCCGAAGAGTTATTGTTCTCTCGTTCGTACAGCCATGGCGAGCCGCGAGTCGACCTGAAGATGTAGTCGAGATAGAAGGAAGGGAAGGAAGGGCTGCCCAGTGCAGAGGCTAATGCATTGTTGGCCAGCGGACCGCGACCTCACACTGTACAACCAAATCGGAACGGAGCTCCGCCGTGGTTTCTCTCGCTCCTCCCGCTACTTGGTTTCATTTTCGTCGACGCGATGAACATAAGGAAAAAACGTCGCATGAGTACGTTTTACTAGAGATGTGTTTATGTTGTTTACCGAACGAGACTCGTTTAGAAGCCGATGTGTCTCGTTAGCCGAGAACAGCGCGGTCGATTGTTTGCCATTTCAAGGGTATGCCAATACTTCTACATGTCGCAATTTCCAGGAACCAGTCGCCGTCGGTCCTTACCATAAACCTCCCAACAATCCCAACAATACACGCACAAACACTCTGCTCTTCAGATACAAACAGAAAATGAATTCTATAGTCGCTGGCGCCACCTCAATTCGAATCAATTTCGCGTTCGAAATCAATTGATCGCGGCCACGGCCGCCGAACGGAGCGATGATGGCGTTTCGATCGGCACGGGGCAGGGGCAAATCCGCGACTCGATTGACAATGGAACATGAGCGGCGTCGTCGGCGAGTGGAAGGGGGCCAGGTGCGTTCCCCGATGAGCGAGCCCCGACGTGTGTACGCGGGTTTGTACCATACGCACTGCGTCCCCGTAGTAAAAACATCTGCCACGGCAGCGCCCATTGTGGGTCGTTGCCTCTCCGGCTGACAATGGTGTACGCCGTATGGTAATCGCGATCCTTCCTCTGTGCACTGCGACCAGGTACAGAGGTACCTACACACCGTACATACACCTCGACCGAGGGGGGCGCCGGCCGGTCGAGCCGAATGCGTGTTCGGGAGTCCAGATACGATTGTCTCGGACTTGAGCACCAGATATAGTAGTCGCGGATGTGTGACAAAGGCATCTGCAGTAAATTTAAAATGTGAACTTCATGGCAACCGGCCAATCTACCGGCTGACATGCCCTTGCGTTTCGATATATTACAGTTCTTGTCATCTGCTTGAATTTAGCGAGCGACGGCATAGGGGCATGCATGGCAGTTAGTTGGAATCGCTCTATCATATAAGCGTGCACTCTGTTTCCCACTAAATTAGTATAACTGTAACTGTTTCTGCTAAATATATGCGAGCCGCGTGCAATTTTTTTTGATTTGCTGCCTATAGATCCAATAAAAAAGGCCGCAACTGTTTGAATTCACTGCGCACCGCCTCAGCACCTGGATGTGGTCAAGTTTCAGTTTGAATCCCTCATTGCATCCCTATCACAGCAGAGCCAACAGAATTCTTATGCCACTACCAGCCCTCTCCTTTTTTAGAGCATAGAGTTCACAAATACATAGGAATGATGTAGAAACGTATTAGGTTTTCAAGGAAGTATTTACGAATACCTAAAAAATCAAGTCAATGATTCGAAACGCCTGTCATTTTTAAACAAAAGCCACATACATTAAAGTGGACACGAATCTCATAACCAAGTCAAATCGTCAAACAGGGCGGCAAAGTTTCTCGGGAATTCTCGGTAATTTCTGCTATACCCTGTCCTCAATTCAACAACATTATAGTTATGAAGTGGTGAGGTTTGGTATAAAAGAAAGAGAAAGATGATCCCAAATCCAGTCCCAGATAACTCAGATTAGTTTCCAGGTTCCTTCCTTCCCGCCGGACCCCGGGGTCCCGCGGGGCACGGGTGATGTTTGTGACCATGACATTACACCTGGTCAAGCGCTGACCGGATGACAATCAGGGTTTTGTCCTGGACGCGGCCAGAGAGGGGACTTTGTTGTTGCGTGTCCGACAACGTGATTTTAGAGCAGAAAATACTCACGTTACCAGTCAGGTACATGGGTTCTTAGTTATTTATAGTCTCCGGAAAGAGAAGAAGATATAATAACAGCAGTGTTTTTAAAATATATATCATCAGCGTTTGATATGATTGATTTTCCTATTGGGGGTAATCGTCTAGATAACGGATTGCTTTCAAGAGCGGATAGCTGTGGGCATATTACACTGCCGCACAAATACATAAATAATAATGAATTCATCTATAAGAAAATTATGTTTCTGGCTTAGATTTAGCATAAAATCGTGAAGAGCTATAGTCTTTCATTCCTCACTCCCAAGCTAAAGTGAAAAGCAGATGGATTGTCTAGAGGCAGTCCTGCACGTACAAACGAAAAGCGTTCTCTAGTCGCAGCTTGCATTATCCATGCCGAAGCTTGTTGCGCCATCCACCTGGTTCAAGCTTGGATCCAATTTCAAAATAATCTGCCTCCATTTCTTATGGGAACTGAGTGAGAAGGGTGCCGAAAAAAGACACAGCTGCCTTATACTTTCATTTCTTAGACACACGACAACACCTTCCGACTATTCTTCAATCCCGCACCAGACAGATTCTAACTTTTAAGCTTCATGGTAATCAAAATGTGACAATTATTCCTGTATCAGAGATGAGTACGAAAGTCGAGCAGATCAGATCAGCTAGAGATCACACGGATTACATGGATTACCGCCCCCCCCCCCCCCCCCCGAATCCACTCATGCCGAGGGGGTAGCAGCCGCCACTGATCGCCTTGCATGCAAACAACCCCCCGAGCAGAGCGGCCACAACGGCGACCCCTGCGGCCTGCACCCGGCTTGATCCGGCCACCGGCGCGCGAATCACTGGATGGAACCGAGCCAGCAGCACTCAGATTCGGTCCACAAATAAAAGCCCGTGATCTACGGGTATAATCATGGTCGCTTCGTCGAGCCATCCGCCCTCTCTAATGACGCCGCGAATAGAGCCGACATTGTCCGAAGAATGGCGTTGCAGCCTAGGGAAACTGTGCCGGGAAATGCATGGGAAATGGTATACGGTGCCCATCTCAACGATCACCATTTTTTCCGTTCGATCACCATTATTGGCGAGCGGGTGTGCGAGGTAGACAAGCGCGGACGCTTGGCAGCGCAGAGGGATGCGAGATGTTGTGTGGGTGGGCAGGCACTCTCCTCTCTCTGGTTCTGCGTGCCGTAGCGAACGGGGAAGTCGATATACAATGATCTGGCCGGCCAATGTGTCGGAGAGAGCGCGACAGATGGCCGGCGCTGGCAGCGCGACGGGGATGCGAGATAGGAGTTGTGAGATGCTCGCATCGAGCGCGCGTTCGGTCGTGGTCGCGAGCGAGACGAGGGTACGAAAAGACAGAGCGAGCGAGGATGCCGACTATTGATCTCGGAACGTTTTGAAAGGTGAACCTGGATTGGTGGGTATTCCGAGGATTTAGCCAACCGCGTAGACCGTTACACAGCAGCCTTGAAAAATCGCGAGGGAAATTTCCACTGCTGGCTTGCCTTTGCGTATGACACTATAGTAATGCTTTTATTAGTACCGTCATGAATTGCTTCCCATTAATATATTGGAAATATTTGTTTGTAGTAGAGGCGGTTTTCTTGTAACTAGGAGGAACATTTCGATGACTTTCGTTAAACATTGTAACTGTAGGGGTCCCTGAGACCCTGAATACCCCCTCCAGGAGCCCCGCCTAAATATTTGGCGTAATTTTTTTAAATTCGAAATTTTGCCACTGTTTTGTTTTTGAATTTAAAAGAAAATTATTACACAAAATATCAATTTATTACACAAAATATAATATTCATGGGAAAATTATAACTGTTTATAGAGCTAGAAATAAATTATTAATAGATAAATAAAATAAGTCGCTGTCAGTTTACAG
The DNA here is from genome assembly GCA_921293005.1 of Nemoura dubitans. NCBI lineage: Eukaryota > Metazoa > Arthropoda > Insecta > Plecoptera > Nemouridae > Nemoura > Nemoura dubitans. The sequence goes on from OV121073.1 coordinate 44,090,747, forward strand.
TGCTCTCTATCGAGCGCGGGAATTGGGCTTGAAGGTCGGCTGAAACATGCGCACAGCGCGTCTCTTTCATTCGTGTGCGCCAGCTTGTAACGGTCGGTTCTTAGTGACGCTCCGCAGTTCAACAAGGAAACTTATTGTTCACAAGTGGAATTTACTACTTTCCTAAACAAAAACAATGGCAGACACAGTCGTCGACGTTACGTAAGTAGTTTCAATCACTTTTATTCGATAGCTTCATCGATATCTTGCAATAAATAAATGATGGCTTTGTTTTGGCGGTAACTGCATGCTGGGCAAAATGGCGCTGTGATGTCCGCAGAATGTTCCCGAAGCCGCTGCTATTGCGGGGCCCCTTGAAATCGATATCGCGCCAAAATTTGTTATCTTTCACACCCTTGGTCGTTCAGAATCCGTTAAAATGAGAGATAGAAAGCATGTTACTGCAAAGATAAGTGTAATTCACATTTTGCTGCGGGGCATTATGAAGGCACGCCGAACTCGTGTCTGCTGCCGGCATTGATCGCTCATCGATATTCGCTATTTTTGCGGACGCATTCGTGCAAAGGAAGTGGCTATTAGTTACACGACAGTGTTTTTATGGCATTACGATTCATAAATACGGTTTGTTGATGACGATTAAAATGCATTGTGATGCCGAGTTGAGCTATGCTTTGTCGGCGGTCGGCACTTGGGATTAGTACTAGTGGCGTCCGCCAGGTCCCGGCTTTCATGGCCGTACACAAATCATGCTTGCTTCTCAGCGCCGAGAGCCGAGGTGTATGAACTCGCGACGCTTTATTATCCATTAGGAGAACATTCTGCTCTGTTGCTCAACTGTTGGATGGAGCTCGTGCTCTGCATTTGAGTCGTGCCGGTCCGATGCAGGCAAGCACTGCCTTCATGTAGTAGTGACTTACCTTGCAGTTCATTGCTTGGTAACTTTAGCTTCCCTGTGAAGTGAATGCTTAGCACTTTGCCGCACTTTGTTGATGAGCGTAGCGAGCGAAGCGAAATCATCAATTTCACTACTGCTAAAAAAAAAGCACTTGTGTGTGATTTTTTTTTTGTATGTATGTGTGTTTGCGCGCGCTCTACAGACCAAATGCGTGGTTCGATTGGAATGAACTTTTCAGGGTGTCTACAAAATGCACCATACCCTTCACTTTCAAAGCAGACAAAAGAGCAATATTCGACAATTGGGAAAGTTTGGAAAAGTACGGAAATTTGTTTAAGGTTCGTATTGTTTGCAAATTTCCCCAAGTTCCATTGTTGTCTTCAGAAACCATCGAAACCAAATCGAAACATTACACCAGATATTTTGACTTGAAGTTGACTTCAAGATTTGACAGATATTAGAAATTTTGTCAATTTCGTGCATGCAAGCTTTTGAAAGTAAGTCCGCGGCAGAAATATATCTCCAACCTAATAAAAACCCTTTGACATAAGTTACATCTATGTATTTACATGCACATTGCACAATGACCTCAAAATGAGCATATTTCCGCTACCAGACAGCTCGGACAGAAACAAAGAAAGGTCCGCATCGTTTGCATTTTCAAGTGATCAGAATTTTTGAGAAAGCAATGGTCTGGCTTGCTGCTCCATTATTATCATAGGCTTTTTGCCTCAATCTCTTTATGCGCTATATACAAACCGCTACGCTCATCTTCAACGCAACACAAATTGCGTTCCCGAAGCCCTAGTTAAGCCATCGTCACTCTAGCACTACTGAAGAGTGATGTATGAGATAGTTTCCGAAATTCCTTTCTTAGTTCTGGCTTGTTGACATTGGCATTAATGCTGCAATCCAGATTATTTGACTTTCCTGACTGAGATCAACAAGCAATAGATGAATGGAGCAAACCTGCAATCTTTGGGGCTATTTGCTGTTTGATTACTAGCGTAGTCTTGTTATATAGCGAATTTTCCCGTTTTGCGTTGCCTACCTGCGTTCTGAAAAAGATGCACACAAAATAGATATGCATATTAAACAGATGCATACTAAATATTTAGATATATAGAATATTCTATTGGCTAGGGCTTCGCAAACACAATTTGTGTCACGCTGAAGATGAGCGTAGCGGTTTGTATAGCGATGTATGATGGAGCGCTCGTAACCCACAAATGTCACACAAAATGTCACAATAACTTTTTGGGAAAGTTGAATTTTTGTGTGATTTGAAGGCAAGGGTTCATGAGGATTTTCTTTAAAAATGCAGGGGGTTTAAGTTGAGAACAAAAGTAGACACCCTGAAAATTTAATCACATTCGAAGCAGGTGATAGGTCGTTAAAACGTGCGCAAACACACAAAACGTGCGCAAACAAAAATACACCAGTGTTTTTTACCAGTAGTGAAATTGAAGATTTCGCTTCACTCGCTACGCTCATCAAATATAAACTTGCACTACTTCTGCTAGCTGGTCTAATTTTTCACTTGTGGTAAATGACAATAGACGGCTTGCTTCTTTTTGTCTGGTAGGCAGTACTAGGACAGATCACTTACAACAAGGAATATGCCAATCGAGACTTTAGAGACTGATGATTATGTTTAGGGTAGTAAAAGTTGGGAAACTCATCTGTACTTTGGGCTACTCCCTAATCTGTTTGCCACCCAGTTAATGAAACCGTGTATCATTTGTCTTTCAGCGAGAAGGTGCAGGGAACCCCCGAGAAGGAGGTCGTAGAGAAGAAGGTGGTGGAGGAGGTTGAAGACGTAGAGGACGTCGAAGACGAAGACTCCAAGTCGTCTGTCAACGGCAATGGAGAGGCCAAGCTGAACGGCTCGCTCACTGAGAAGAACGGAGACGCTGAGAAGAACGGAGACGGAGACGCCCCCAAGAACGGAAGTGGCAAGGGTGAGACACTTTCCCCGCTAGTCGGCTGTGGTGGAGCCTTGCGCTGCTGGCAATAGTTGGTGTCACTTTCACTCTTCAGTGGTTTCATTCACAATCAGTCAAGCTGCTGGAATCTGGTCTCATGGCAATGAATCAATGAAATTTAATCAGTTCGTCTTTTCACTCACTGCCTTTACTACCCATTCAGGAAATATGTGTCACTACTCACTTCACAGTCACTTCAATATCCAGGATGGAAAGCCTAGTGGCTCTTTAGAGATAGGTATGTGGTTGACAATTTTGATAGATGTGCAAAAAAGAGCTCTTTCAAATCACGTGCAAGAACACATTACAGTAAGGGCTGGCATCTTGAAGATGCCCGGCAAGTCGTGGAGTCGGATTAATTAAGACAGTATAGGTTGTTGTTTCTTCATTGCGAAGCGTACTCTTTTGAGTGCAGAAGTTTCAACTAAGAAAATCTTAACTACTGCAAGCTTCTCTCTAAAACAAGGAAAAGCTAACACCTCACCACATCTGTGTGCTGTTGACACTAATCCCCATCTCCCCCCGGTTTGGCAGAGACCGAGGTGGTCGCATCCAAGAGGAAATCGGGCGGCGGCGATGCCACTGATGGCGTCATCACGGAGGGCGCCAGCCCCGAGAAGAAGGCCAAGCTCGCGGTGGAAGACGCCGTCGAGGCCAACGGAGACGCAGAAGTGGTCGCTTAAGCGGCGAGCGTAACGAATATCAGATAATTAATTTAATAAGTCCATCTCTCTGTACGGCGAGCGTGTTTCTCTCTTATGTGGAGACCAAGAACAAAGTGTTGCCAACATATCCACAAGAAACCACTGTTCAACTTTGTCACGAGGTAACGTTTTCATCAGCTCTATGGTCTGGCAAGTTGGCGCATCGCAGCATTTACTTTTTGTACATTAATTCTCTAACCTTCATTGTGCTAAATTATTTTCTTAACATTCCTGCAATTCAATTGATTCGGATTGATTTTTGTCTTTGATGCGAGCGTTTGTAACTCGTTACAACGAGGCAACAGGGTGGAAACAATGCTTCGGTTGCAACGATCCGATAGGAGGACATCCTATTAATTTTACGGCAAGACAACGTTTCAGTTTGGACCGGTGCACGCGGTATGCGGTGCCGACGGCGAAATTCAACGTACTTAAAAGGCGTGTATAAAGGTGTCGCTTGACTGGAACAGCAGATAGCTTTTGATTGGTTCTCTTCTTTTGTGAGCTGTCTTGTAAGATAACTTCAAAATCTGATGGTCAACTAACTTGAATGGCAGCAGCAATGTCCTGATTAAACCAGTGAATCAAATGCTGGGTAGGTTATTTTAGATCATGGTTGATGTGTTAGGAATAATGTAGTATTTAATCTCTGACTATGGTACAGTCACTAACAATAGTGTTTAGATCTATCTTCTAATAACTATAATTATGTCACCATTTTACCTGTTTAAATCGACGTCAAACCATTAATTTCAAAACAGTGTGCAGTTTTCATCCACACCACTCTGTGTTCCTCGAGGATACTGCATTTTTCTACCTGCTTCTTTTATACAAACAACTACTGGGCGAATCAATAGCTTTCCACGAGTGACATTGAATTGGCAACTGAAACACGAAAACAAACATAGATCTGATATACGAGTGAAACACCTGTTACTACCTACTTTCTTGGTGTCATGAACTAATCTTCCATTACCAATTTTACTACCTTATAGTATCATTCTGTTAATGGTCATCACAATACTCGAAATAGTCAAGTGTCTTTCATGAATCTTCTGCTTTCATCAAATTCTGCATCAGGACACTTGATGATTTTGGAACCATTAATTGCGTATTATCCTATATACTTCATACATGTACAAAATGCTGTCTGTCATTCTGTGTTCAAATTTTTGATTAGTCCATAAATGGCAATAAAGAGTTAGTTTCCAGTAACAACCTTTGGCATGTGTATTTTTTTACTCCCTACTTTGCCACATCCTTGGTTTCAGCTTTCAGCCAGGCTGCATATTTTATCTTAAAAGTTCCTGGAATTGGTTAGTGCTTGCAGAGTGTTATCAGGCAGTTATAACTGTCAGTGTTTGAAGGACAGTGCAGATAAGGTAGGCTACCTGAATTTATTCTGGCCCCAGTGGGAAAAGACATCACCACTTGCCAATCAATTTCTCAAGCAATAGAAACTAGCTGGTTTTTGCCTTTGGTCCAGGCTCTAGGGAGACCAAAGATCTCTAGGCAGTCCAAAGCAGTCTCGACTGGGATTCCCCTTTCTAGTTTTAAGCAATTATCACCATTATCTGCTGTGGTGGCAAAATAGTCTGCCACTAAGCCCTCGTGTGATAAAAAGAGGGGCATTGCACACTGCACAGGAAGTACTAGGAAGTGATAGTAGGTACCAAGTATTTAGATAGCCAATGTCAACTGACTTGCACTGGTAACCGCTAAGTTTTGTGTGTGTTGCTTGCTAGGACAGCAAGGACTGTGCAGGTATGTTGTGGCAACTCTTGGCAGCAGGACTGGTGCTGGTTGCGGGCCTTGCAGAATGCCAACTTATTCGGTACGTCCCACACTCGAAGCATACTGTTTACAGTGCACACTGATGCTTCTATTAAGCTGTAATTTTATGATTTATGTGTGATTTAAGGTCTGATGTGTGCATGAGTGCATCATTAAAATAAAAGCATAATTTGGCTCTCAATTTTCCTTAATCACTGAGTTCACGTTTACATGTCCATTGTTGTCGGAATGTTAGTAAACAATCTCTTAAGAAGTCCATGTTTTTGCCAACGCAATTTTGGAATAATTGTGTTGCAGATGAGAGGGTAGTATCATTGATTAACGATTATCATTAGTAACTAGCAACCGTTAATCAATGGTATCATGCATAGCGAAAAATAAGCAATTAACTTTTTTTAGGATAGGAAAGAAAGACATATGAAGCAGTGGCATTTTGCTACGTAGTCTCTTCACAATTTTGTGAGTTGGGGGCGTAAAATGTGATCCATGATCACGAAGTTCCTACCGTAAAAATGGTTTATGTAGCATTGTTAGAATAGCAGGCACAGTGGCCAGTCAAACATGAAAAGCAGGAGCTATAGTTAATATGCAAAAATATCTGAATTGTTTATTAATATAATCTGCTGTATAAGTTCTTTTTTTTATTTATATTTTTTTATTGTTCACATGGAAAAGTAGGTACAATTTAGCTCGCTAGGAGCTTGTCCGTTCTAACGGTACATTAGAAAGTGACACCACGAAATACACCATCGGTCTTACATGATATTGATAGATGCTATGGGTGAGTTATAACTATTTTTATACCATAATTATTACTTTCCAGCATTCCGTTGATTCGGAGGAAGTCCAGCATGGAAACAATGGTGCAAATGTCTCTCGACGGAAACCATAAACGCAGCTTTTACAAACCAAAGCCAAAACCAAGAACAAACGACTCTGTAGCACTAAATAAATATCTGGATGTAAGTGCATTTTAAGATTCAAACCGAAACTAGACCGACACAATAATAGAACTTAGGATTTTTACTTTTTATAATCCATGGCTTTAAGGTTTCGGTAGTGACTTATCGATCACCTCGCAGTATACAAATTTGAAATCGATATAAAATATTTGAAATTTTATTTTGGGATTGGAAAGATTATAGACACGTAACGGCTGTATAAGTTGGTGGACTGCATTATCTTTGCTGTATGGTTATAAAAAAGCAAAATCTTTCACCTGAGCACATCATGATACATGTGTAGCTGTAATACAAAATGTTCCTATAATTGATGAGCGGAGCGAAATCTTCAATTTCACTTACCCCAGAAAAAAGTCACTTGTGTGTTTTTTTTTTTTTTTTTTTTTTTTTTTTGTGTGTTTGTGCGCGCTCTACAGACCAAACGCCTGAACCGACATGGATGAAAATTTCTGAGTATCTACCTCTGTTCTCAACTTAGAGTTTTTGAAAAAGATCGGTTCAGTAAATTTTTTATAAATCAATTTTTACGAAATTTTTCGATTTTTTCAGAATTTTGAACCCCTGTAAATTTCAAAGTTCTGAACATAACTTCACCAAAACTTCTAAACATGTTGACCTTAAACATATTTATCATGCCTGCAAATCTAAGTTTGGTAGGTTTTTCCAATTGGTTTTTATAAGCATTTTTGTGGTGTTTTTTTCGTGATTTGACGGCTGATTCAATACGAGTCCGGTTTCCTTCGTTTCCTTGGTTACCAGCTTTGTTGACCTCGAAGAGAAACAAAGGAACGTCAGAATCCGTATACATTTTCAAGTGATTAGAATTTTCGAGGAGGCAGTGGTCAGGTTTGGTGCTCCATGGTTTTCTTGTGACTGCTGCCTGCACCTTTTAATCCGCTATACACAAACCGCTACCTACGCTCATCTTCAACGCAACACAAATTGCGTTTGCGAAGCCCTAGTTTAATTCAAAACATATTCATAGCCTTGTTTGAAATATAGTTTTTTTGTGTATGTAGGTACCTCATACAACATAAGCCTAACTCTGAACACAACTGATTTGTCAAATTCTTAACTTCTGATCCAAATGGTTTGTGGTCGCCAAAGCAATGGTGCTCGGGTCTGTGAAATTGATTATTTCCAATTTATACCTACGAGGAGTGAATGGAATAGAAATGATTTGGGAGCACAATTGGAATTTCTGGGCCTAACCAATTGACAAAGAATCATGGTTTAGGTACCTACGTTTCAACTGAGGCTTCTTTTGTGTGTGCAGTCCGAGTTCTTTGGAGAGGTGAGCATTGGACATCCGGCCCAACCGTTCAGAGTGGTGTTCGACACCGCGTGGGCAAACTCTTGGGTTCCCTCCTCAGATTGCAGTTTCTTCAACATTGTTTGCAGTATGTTACTGATTGATTTATTCTTTGTAGCTGATTGATGAGCGTAGCGAGCGAAGCGAGCGGAGCGAAATCTTCAATTTCACTTACCCCAGAAAAAAGTCACTTGTGTATGTTTTTTTGTTTTTTGTTTTTTTTTGTTTTTTGTGTGTTTCTGTGCGCTCTACAGACCAAACGCCTGAACCGACATGGATGAAAATTTCTGAGTATCTACCTCTGTTCTCAACTTAGACCCCCTGCGTTTTTAAAAAAGATCGGTTCAGTAAATTTTTTATAAATCAATTTTTACGAAATTTTTCGATTTTTTCAGAATTTTGAACCCCTGTAAATTTCAAAGTTCTGAACATAACTTCACCAAAACTTCTAAACATGTTGACCTTATACATATTTATCATGCCTGCAAATCTTAGTTCGGTAGGTTTTTCCAATTGGTTTTTATTAGCATTTTTGTGGTGTTTTTTCGTGATTTGACGGCTGATTCAATACGAGTCCAGTTTCCTTCGTTTCCTTGGTTACCAGCTTTGTTGACCTCGAAGAGAAACAAAGGAACGTCAGAATCCGTATACATTTTCAAGTGATCAGAATTTTCGAGAAGGCAATGGTCAGGTTTGGTGCTCCATGGTTTTCTTGTGACTGCTGCCTGCACCTTTTAATCCGCTATACACAAACCGCTACCCACGCTCATCTTCAACGCAACACAAATTGCGTTCGCGAAGCCCTAGTTTAAACTACTAATCAAAATTCTAAAGAAGGTTCATAATTTCCGAAAATCTGTCCCATGCTGTGCGGCCAAAAGTTCTCAATATGTTTTCATGAATTACTTGACAAAGTTATGAAGCGTAGTGAAGTTTGAATGGTCTTAGTTCCCTCAGTTTTGTTTGTATTAATACCTTCTTACCTTCTTATAGGAAAATTTTGTGGTGTTCATGCAAAATTCAATCAGAATTGTGAATTAAGAAGTAGTTTATTCACATTTTATACTGTATACGACTTTCTGCGTGCACTCTTTTATTCACTACAAACTTCTACGCTATCTTCAACGCAACATAAATTGCGTTCGCAAAATCCAAGTCAATAATCATTATCCTCTTCTAGTATTACACTTCTCAAATTGGTGCCATTTCCCATATTTTCAATCCAAATTGATATATAGTTTTTTTTCTTTGTTTCTGAAACAGTAGGTATACAGCTAATATTCTTATTTTGAAGTCTCCAATATTATGGCCATTTTGACTGGTTCTGTAATCTCTACATGCGTGCATCTCATGAATTCCACCACTCAATAAGCTAACTTCTTGAGAACTGGAACCTCTAACGAAATAGGTACGTCTTCTTGACATTGCAGAGAGAAAAAATAAGTACAACTCGAAGATTTCCTCTACTTACATCGAAAATGGCAAACCATTCGTGGTTGACTTGGGAGGTAGCAAACTGGTCGGCGTTCTATCAACAGACGAAGTCCATGTAAATATTATAAATATTAGTTATCTCAATTCTCAACAATCAACATTGCTCGTGTCATTCATGGACTTTATCACGCGTCCTTTTTTATATTATGTTAAAAGGAATTCCACAATTTAATACATTTTGTGTTCTTGTTTAATTTGTAGATTGGACAATCAACCATAAAAAACCAGACATTTGCAGAAGTAACAACTTTGCCATGGTCTTACTTTTTTTCGAAAGTGGATGGAATTTTCGGACTTGCCTACAGCAGCCTGGCCATTGATGGAGTAACACCTTTCTTTTACAACATGATTCGCGTGGGTGCCATTGCCAAGCCTGTCTTCTCGTTTTATTTCAACCGGTAATTATTATTATTATTGCCATGGGACCGGTCTTTGGTTTTCGTTGCATTTTGAGCCACGTACAATAATGACCTTTTATTATATTAACCTAGTGTTTTACCATAACATTGATTTGTAGTATTACCTAGTACCATTACTATTAGTGTTCTTCTATAATTTCTAGTGATCGCACGACAGACCGTGGTGGGAATTTCATCCTTGGAGGGTCTGATTCTAAACATTACAATGGCTCCTTTACTTACGTCCCTGTCATTCAAAAAGAGTACTGGAAATTTAAAATGGACAACGTAACCCTTGACCTGCAGAGCAAAAGGACGCCAAACCCTGTTTTCTGTACGTCTGGTTGTAATGTGATCATTGACACGAGCACAACAATTACCACCGGACCCAGTCAGGATATACAGAAGGTGAACAAGTTGATTGGTGCAACACCGATTACTTGGTTTAAAATTGGAAGAGACATGGTGAGTTAAATTATTTTCTTTTCAGTTGCTAGCAACTGAAAAGAAAATAATTTGTGGTAGCTACCTCAGAATTGGTATGTATATCTGGGTATTTAATGCAAGATGTTTTTTTCCTCATGGGTCTGTATTCTTTCAGGTCAAATGCAACACCATCAACAAACTTCCCAAGATAACTTTTGTCATTGCTGGCAAAAATTTCACTCTCGAAGGTAGGGACTATGTCCAACAGATGTCTGTTATGGGGTTACAGACTTGCCTCTCTGCTTTCGTCGGATCGGATATCGGCGAGAAAAAAGAATCCCTTTGGGTTTTTGGTGCGTCATTTATTTCGCGGTTCTACACGGAATTTGATATGGGGTTGAACCGAATCGGATTTGCGACGGCTCTCTAGGAAGGAGTCACATTTAACCATAACATGCTTACGGCCAAGGCTTTTCAAAGGACAGATGTGTTTCTTTTTCCTACAATGATTTGTTTAGGAAGAATATTTTCTGTCTTGAAACATTTGTCATATATTTTGCTTTTCTCTCATAATTTCTGTTCTGCTTATAATTTTATATTCTCTCTTGAATTGTACATGACACAATTATAGCGATAGTATGTGTTACAATGTGTTTAATGAATAAAAGTTCGCCATTCATCGGTCAATTGCGTAATTATATTATTTTGATATAAACTTGCGAATTATTGCTGCTTCATTTCGGTATCGGATGTTACAAACAGCTCAACAACGTTCGATTCGTATTGTTGTCGGAATGTAATGACTCGACACGATTGGCCGGTGGAAAGCCAATAGACGTCGTTGGTTAATCTGATTCAGCATTTTCTTGATTTCGGCATTTCGGCGATTGTAGGCTTATGTCGACACTGGGTGGAAAGTCATTTGTCAGCTGACGGCCATTAGAAGGGCACGACGTTGACGTTATTACTTGCTTTGTCGGCTTATCGTTTGAAGATGCGTACTGACATTTTTTGTGTGTGTTTAGTGGTGATATTAGCATCTTGTAATGCAGAGTTTACTAGGTAAGTTTGAAAGTTTGTTAATTTGACATTTTCCATATTAATGTTTGAAACTGCCACTGCTAGGTAAGTATACCCAGGGTATACCTACCTAAATAATAATAATAATTTTTAGGATTCCACTTACCAAAGTGCAGTCAGCTAGACGAAGCCTGCAAGAAGTTGGGACACAAGTTGAGCTTCTGCGTAAGCGTTATGGAGGGCCGACTCCAGAGCCCTTGTCCAACTACCTTGACGTAAGTGTCTAGAATCATAGACTATGCTAGAATCTATCTAGCTTGACAGTAACAATTGGTCCCAGAAGTAAACATAATTGAGATTATTCTATTCTTAGTAGCTAATTTGCTGAATTTTATTCTGTAGGCACAGTACTATGGGCCAATCAGCATTGGCAATCCACCTCAGAAGTTTAGGGTGGTATTTGACACGGGCTCTTCCAATCTGTGGGTCCCATCCAAGAAGTGCCACTACACAAGTATTGCTTGCTGTAAGTTATACTTTTAAAATCCTACCAAATTTGAGAGAATTTTTCTTATAAATACATGCTTCAATAAATTCTCTTCTCTGTTCTAGTGTTGCACAACAAATACGACAACAAGCGCTCGTCGTCGTACCAGCAAAACGGCACTGCGTTCGAGATCCGGTACGGTTCCGGCAGTCTTTCCGGCTTCCTGTCCACGGACACGGTCAACGTTGGCGGGCTGGCGGTTGCCAACCAGACGTTTGCCGAGGCTTTGAGCGAGCCGGGCCTGGCCTTCGTGGCCGCTAAGTTTGACGGCATCCTTGGCATGGCGTACAGCTCAATCTCCGTGGACGGCGTTGTGCCCGTGTTCGACAACATGGTCGCCCAGGGCCTCGTGGCTGCACCCATCTTCTCGTTCTACCTCAGCCGCGATCCGGAGGCTGCACAGGGCGGAGAGATCATCCTCGGCGGGTCGGACCCAAAACACTACACCGGCGACTTTACGTACATTCCCGTCACCAAGCAGACCTACTGGGAGTTCCGGATGGACAAGTGAGTTGCGAATTTCCCCGGCCTGCAACGATGCCGAGTTCACAGACAGATCTCTTTCAAGTTCATGGTCATCATCTTAATTTTAGAAATGGTTTTAATTGGCAACATATCCTTATCAATATTAAGGCTTGACTTTTCAAAATGATTTCGTTCTTCCTTTGATAACAGTTCATCATGAGTTCATGACACGCTCAAATTATAAACAAATAACCATCATCTTTCATTCATAATGAGTTTATGAGTTTCATTCATGACTCACGAGTCACAATAGGCCTATCCGCCAGCTCGGAACCAACCGGCACCCACTGTTGGTCTGTCGTTGGCTACTTCCTGACATGTGATGTGTCAAAAAGTAGCCAATCACAATTACAAGGTCCAGTCAGCTCATGTTCTGGACTGGCAAATATGCATTTGGCTCCTAGATACCAAATAGACATGATTTCAAAGAACCGACAGCAGTTAATGACCTAGCGTCAACTTGAGCGTTGAGCACTTGGTCGCACCGGTGCACACAGAGTGTTCTCAGAGTGAGCCAGCAGCTGGTAATTCAGTAGTCGGTAATTCAGTGGGTGTCTGTCGGAGTCCACTCGGCGCTTGCTAGAGCGAGGCAAGCAAAATCAACATCAGAACACCGTTTACCTTCGCTCTTTCCCGACAACGCACCATAGGCTTGGACCCACTACTAACTGCAAGCTAGTTCTGGAAGACTGGAAATTTTGCCTGCAATGCCAATACATTGACTTGATGGGGTGCATAGATATTGAATGAAACAAACAGCAGTCTTGTCATCAGTGGCGTGCTGAGGCCTTCAGCCAAGTGGCGTGAGTAGGGTTCACAGACACCCAACCACCCCAGGGAACTGTCAACTGTGAGTGGGGGGGGGGGGGGGGGGTGCAAAACCATGTAAATTTAATGTTTTTGAGAAAATAATCGAATTTTGTGTCTTTGGACATAAAGTAAAGTGCCAGTAGGCAGTTTTAATTTTGTGTCCCTCTGTATCAGGTTCATACTTCATAGTCTTTGGAATGACGGAGTGGTTCAGAGCCACGGTTTGATGGTGGTGTGTAGTCTTTGCTTTCTTCACCTTGGAAATGTTATCAGATAGGGGGTTAGGGGCACATGCCCAAGAAAAAATTTTATCCAAGGGTTATTTTGGAGCAAATCTATGCGTTTTTGCTCGCACATGATTTTGGAAAAAATGTACCTACAGTACTATTTTCTTTAAACTACATTGAAATAAACTGGTGGCATTCTTTCCCTTACATTAAATTAACAATTGAGTTAACCTAAAATATTTAGTGGGTGGCAAGAATTAGACACATTTTCCAGAAGACAATTTCAAGTTTATGCACCAGAGGAGAAAAATTTTCTTTTTAAGCATAATTGTGACCACTCATGTGTGGGTGGGTGGGGGAGGCATAGGGGGAGAGTAGGCCCGTTCTCTCGCCCCTGTTATTTCTGTATAGGTTTTAGTTAGGTTTTTTGAATGCAGGAAAATTTCCTAAATGTAAAAACTCTTGAGAAGCGCTGGCCCTAGCGCCGTCTAAAGCCTCTGCGGTCAGCGCCCAAGGCTTTATTGCCTACTCTGGCTGCTGGTAAATACGACACTGCTTTTGGAGAACTACGGAGATGAATCCCTACGGTGTGGGAAATCATTTTGGACTCGGTGTCTGGTGCCATTTGCTAATGTTATTTAATTTTAGTGTCAATTGATGGCTGTGATACTCAAAACTAAGTCTTCCAAGTTTCCAAACAGAAAAAGTCCTAACCGCAAGTGGCTCGAAGAGTAGAAGGGTTTGGAGGTTTGCAGCTCCCACAATAAAACTAAATTTCAGGATTATTTTTATGCATATCTATGCGCATCTGAGACGCTATTTCAGCCTTGACTATGTCATAACCCTGTTTATTACAGGTAGCTAATGACAGAAAATTTGCAAAGGCAGGAAATTGTGCACTGCCATATCAATGCAATATTCAGACTTGTTACCTCCTGTTATATCTGCCAGTGTTTTCAATTTTCATTTGATTTGACAGGTAGGTGGCAAAAATGGCCAGTGGTGAGTGGAACTTAATAGAAACAGTGCGTTGGGTATGCCGCCCATATGTGCTTGTTGAGCTGGCTAGGGTGCATACCAATTCCCAGGTCTCAGCCAACACTTGTTTGCAGCGTTTGGGACTTTTGGTATAATTTAAAGTGCCAATTTTGGTGTCTCCATGTGTTTTGGAGGTGTACCCGTAGCTACCAAATAAAGACCTGACAGAAAGAGGATTGGTTACCAGAAATTTGTAGAGGGGACGAAACGCATCAAACCAGCACACCTCGCGAAAAAAATTGACCTTCACATCTCGGATGTGGTTCAAAGTTTCAGTGGTCGTTGTGCTACTCAAGTGGAGTACAAAACTATTTTTTTGACAATTTTAGGCCCACTGGTGTGGGAGATATGACCTTGCAAAGTTTCGCTCGTTTAGCGGACCGCGCGCGCACTATCACATATTTCCGTCAATATCTCAAGCACCAATAAAGTTACAGAACTCTGGTTAAAAGCATTGAAAAGTGCATAAAACACTGCACTTGAAAAATGCTTAATACTTGTATGCTATTCATTCAGAAAAACAATTCCTCTTCATACATCTATGTTTTTAGAAATGTCTATAGCAAAAACCGCATTTTCTGGATTAGCTGAAATTTTCAGGAAATGTTGTCAATAGATGCATTTATACTGGTACCAATTTTTAGGATGGGCATTTGGGTAGTTTTGTAGAAATTAATTCCCAAAGTTGAAATCGCATACAAAATCATAGGATTTTATGGTACAATTCGTAATTAATTGAAGTGAGTGTACCACTTTGTGCAATGTTATAATAAGCTGCAAATTTCAGGAAATGTAGTCGATATATGTATGTATACTAGTACCAATTTTTAGGACGGGCTTTCGAATAGTTTTTCAGAAAATAATTCACAAAGTTGAAATTGCATGCAAAAGCATAGGATTTTATGGTACATTTTGTAATTGAATGGAACATATCACGGCTAGTTTGTTTTGACACATGGTATAAGTATATTTCTGTCTTGTTATACCATGGTTTTGACAGAAACTACCGCCCAACAAATAATAAGTCCTAAGTCCGTGTGAGATCGGAATGCGAGAAAACAAGAAAAGTAAACATCTGTGCTAAAAACTAACAAATTAACCTAGCCGCTGAAATGACAAGCTATCACGGGTTTGGCTGTACTGCACAAAGGGCGCGTACCCTTTCGCGGGCTCGCTACCTGTTCGCGGCAAATATTACAGCTGGCGCGTCCGTAATTGGGTGTGCAGCATTTACAATGTTTAGCGCATACCCTCCATCCGTTCGTAATTTTACTATCATGTTAATGGTGAGCTCGAGCACCTCAGCTATGTTGTGTTTTCTGACACCCTCACCCATGATACCACGGCTGTGTACGCATTTCAAGTACATCTTATCAGTTTTATCAAAAAAGCATATTCCAGATTGGAACCACGTAATTTACATTTTCTGATGGCGCGTCTGCTCAGTACAAAAACCGAAGCAATTTTGTAAACCTGTGCTATCAGAAAGACTTCGACGTGACAGCCGAATGGCATATCTTTGCCACCTCAAACGGCAAAGGCCCATGTGACGGAATTGGGGGCACCGTGAAGCGAATGGCCGCCCGCGCCTCTCTGCAGAAGCCCTTCGATAGGCAAATCATGACGCCGATAGACTTGTTTCTCTGGGCGCAGGCTAGCATTAAAAACATCAGCTTTGCGTTCGTGCCAATAGCAGAAATTTCCGCGTGTGGTAAGAAGTTGAAACGTCGTTTCAAGGGAATAAAGACAGTGAAGGGCACCAGAAATTATCACGCTTATCATCCAACTTCACTGGCATCACTTCGCGTGAAACGATTTTCATTTGCGGAAACGGCAACGCTTGTACGTCTCCGCTAGTCTTGCAGTCTGCTTACCAGCGCGGCACCCAAGGAAACGCCATTGGCGATAAGGTATGACAAACTTCTCGCACACATCGAGATCGTAGTTTTAAAAAATTTCCTGAAATTTTTAGCTTATTACAACATTGCGCAAAGTGGAACACACACTTCAATCACGAAATGTACAGAAATCCTATGCTTTTCCATGCGATTTCAACTTTGGGAATTATTTTCTGAAAAACTACTCGAAAGCCCGTCCTAAAAATTGGTACTAGTATACATACATATATCGACTACATTTCCTGAAAATTTCAGCTAATCCAGAAAATGCGGTTTTTTGCTATAGACATTTCTAAAAACATAGATGTATGAAGAGGAATCGTTTTTCTGAATGAATAGCATACAAGTATTAAGTATTTTTCTAGTGCAGTGTTTTATGCACTTTTCAATGCTTTTAACCAGAGTTCTGTTACTTTATTGGTGCCTGAGATATTGACGGAAATATGTGATAGTGCGCGCGCGGTCCGCTAAACGAGCGAAACTTTGCAAGGTCATATCTCCCACACCAGTGGGCCTAAAATTTTCAAAAAAATAGTTTTGTACTCCACTTGAGTAGCACAACGACCACTGAAACTTTGAACCAGATCCGAGATGTGAAGGTCTATTTTTTTCGCGAGGTGTGCTGGTTTGATGCGTTTCGTCCCAGAGAGAAGATAAACTTGGTTCATCAGTGTCTAGTGAATTAATCAACAGAATTTGCTAAATTTCTATCGCCATTTACACGCTTGTGATCTTTAGTGTGATGTCTGTCTCAAATCATCTACCTTCCCTATCTACCTTCCCTATCTATGTTCCCTATCTATCTTCCCTATCTACCTTCCCTATCTACCTTCCCTATCTATGTTCCCTATCTATCTTCCCTTCCTACTTACTGACCACCCACCCACCCACCCATCCATCCACCCCCATTTGCGGTGGCACGTCTCGCGCCACCTTATACATTGTCAGCACGCCACTGCTTGTCATTTGTCAATGTTGTACTATGTGAAGGTTTTCTTATTTACAGATCTGGTCCTCTCTCCCCCACCTTCCTTATTGTTAAATCTCATCTGGCAAGCAGTGATAGGCCAAAATCAAAGCGACACAGTGATTCTTTATCTGAGCACACAGCCAGGGTCTTCTAAATGGAATCGTTTCTGTTGCCCTTATGGCTCGAATACTGCTAGAAAGCTGTGAGCCAATATGGTACAATTAAAAAAATACAGTGGGCATTGGATGCAGTTTCAGATAGAGTAGCGTTTTCTATAGAAAAAATGTAGACGCACAGGCTCTACGTTGGGAAGACAGTTGAGATTGCACAGAGCATTATTTATTATTTTACGTGAAAGAGGTACCTAGGAAGTATATTTTGAAAGTTAGGGAAGGCTAGGGTGTCTGCACTTTCCTAGCCTTCACTACTACTGGCACAGATATAAGGTTACCCAGATTTTCCTCTCCCATCAGGCTTCCCACTTGTTCCTACTTTTCTACTTATTCCTACTTTTTAGTAGGAAAGTAGGAATTGTCCTAGGTTTTACATATTCACCCTACTTTTCCTACTTTTCATCTCATTTAATTATAAAATGTGAAATTGGTTTGAAATCAAACCACTGACATTTTGTCCAGTTTGTGTTTCAGTTTATTTTTGCGAGGCTGCTTGAATTTCGAATTTGGCATAATTTTCGGGTGGCCATGCACTTCAATGGGCTGTGTAATCCTCTGAAAATGTGATATAATTCAAAGTTTCCAAAATACTGTACAAAACTCTGCATATTTTTTGGATAAGTGATTTATGGTCTAGGATGCCAGGACAATGCACTGGACCAAAAATATTTGACAAATTTCCCAATTTGGCGGACCTGATATAACCAACATTTTTCTAAATACCTATTCTGCCAACAGCTCAAAACATTAAACTTTTTTTTTGTAAGAGTGTTTTTAACGGACCAAAAATATTTGAAGAGTTTCCGAATTTGGCGGACCTGATATTATCGACATTTTTCTAAATATTCTGCCAACAGCTCAAAACACTGAAAATCTTTTGGGTAAGATGGTTTTTATGGTCAATGGGGCAATGCATCGGACCAAAATTATTTGAAGAATTTCCCAATTTGGCGAAACTTACTGCGATTTCATAACTCTGACTTTGCCGTTCTCGGCTACAAGTTTAATAGTTAACATGGGCAACAATTTTGGGATTTTGACCATCAGAACCGGGCAATAACGACACAGCGTAAAAGTAACAAAATCGCTAGGCTGATATCATTGACGTTTATAAAGAGTAATAGTTGATATCGCATACTAGTACGTTTCTAGTCGTCTGCCCGTAACGAAGTAAACGTACTCATCTGCGACCTGTCACACTTCCTCAACAGTATATTTGGATTCCTTCAAATCAGCTTGAATTGGTCCTACTTTTGTTCTTCTTTTCCTACTGTTTTGGATTGAAATGTGAGTGGGAAGCCTGTCTCCTATACTAAAGCAGCTATGCGAAAGCTCTCCGCCCGCAATAATAGTTTCGCCGGCTGTCAAGGAATGGAGCCACTGTTTGTTGTTATATCATCTGTATTCAGGGTAACTGTAATCACCTGAGGAACATTAGGTCCCTTGATTATTATTGACCTTGTGCCATGGCCTGGTGCCTTGCCAACGCACCAGCAGAGTAATTAGCATCAAATTTTTTGTAGGTAAGGTAGAATATCTGGGTGACCTTATGTTATAGGTATCTGTGCTACTACTACTAGAGAGGAACCCCGAGAAGTTAACGCCCGTGTGCCTGTTTGCCTGCAGGGTGCTGGTGGGATCCAACGTGTTCTGTGGTGACGGGTGCAAGGCCATCGCGGACACCGGCACCAGTCTGATCGCGGGGCCCGTCGACGAGGTCAACGCCCTCAACAAGGCCCTTGGCGGGACCCCCATTATCGGTGGGGAGTACATGGTGGGTTGTCACGGAGTTTTTTTGAAACCCAGTTTTTTAAAACGACTTGACTCTTGGAAATATTAAACATTGTCAGTGACTCGCCCCCAAAATTGGGTAGCCCGGCTACCGGGGACCCGCAGCAACGGATCCGAACTGCAACCGGAACCGTATTGTTACAGAGCCAGTCCTTTTCACAGAATCTCGAGGGTTGATTGTGAAACTTAGCGATTTCGGCATCACTCATTTACTTCACTGCCCGTGTTCAAGCATGGCCAGTGAAATTTGAAACGAGTGATTTGTGTGGTTATAACCTTACACTAGGGCTTCGCGAACGCAATTTGTGTTGCAGTAAAGATGAGCTTAGGTAGCGGTTTGTTTACAGCGGTTTGTTTACAGCGGATAAAAAGGTGGTGGCAGAAAGCATATGAAAACCACGGAGCACCAAGCCAGACCATTGCCTTCCCGAGAACTCTGTGATCAATCGAAAATTTAGAATTGTGACCTTCCTTTGTTTCTCTCTAAAGCTGTCAAATAGCCAACATATGCTTATTTTGAGCTTATTGAGTAATTTTAACATACATAAATGTAAATTACGCCCCTGGGTTCTTATTATAGAGATTTATATTTTAGCATGGATTTTCTTCAGTTACTTCCATAAATGATAATTACTTATTTCTGACATCTGTCATATCTTTGCCTTGAACATATTTCAAGTCAACAAAGCTTGGTCACCAAGGTGACTAGGAAATTGATTCAGGCGGCAAAAAGTACCGAAAATCACGAAAAAACACAACAAAAATGTTAATAAAACCCAATTGGAAAGTCCTACTGATCTAAGATTTGCAGGCATGATAAAAATGTATAAGGTCGACATGCTTAGAAGTTTTGGTGAAGATATGTAAAGAACTTTGAAATTTACAGAGATTCAAAATTTTGAAAAGATAGGAAAATTTTGTAAAAATTGATTTACTAAAAATGTTTTGAACCGATCTTTTCCAAAATTTTTGAGGGTCTAAGTTGAGAACAAAGGTAGGTCCTCTCAAATTTTCATCCAAATCGGTTTAGGCATTTAGTCTGTAGATCGCGCACAAACACAGATACAAAAAAAAAATAAAATTCACAAGTGAATTTTTTCTGGGGGTAGTGTAATTGATGATTTCAACAACCACCATCTGAATCGTTATTTTTAAAACGACTCATTGAAACTGGGTATTGCCATCTGGAGTTGTGTTAAGAGGCCTCCATGCCTATAATCCACTTATCGCAGCTTAAGATAAGAATCACAACAATCTTGGGAAGTGCTGACACATAAATAATTAACAACCTTGGAGATTAATGCAATTAAAATGTTCCAAGAATCGAGATTAGCACAAACACATATCATCAAATGTAAAAAACATGTAATTTCTTGTATATTGAGTTGTAATTAACATGATAGGGTTCGATTTTGATAGCTGATTACAATCGATGTTGAATCAAAGTTTTCGTGCTCCAAATGGCCATTCTACAAGACTTTCAAGACTTTCTGAAATTCTCGTGGAGTCATAAAAAATAATGCGCGCTCCGAACGTCGGGCTCGGCTTTAATCCGCTGCATCCGCTTTGCTCGACGTAACTAACAAAAAAAGCAACAGAATGATTCTTGTTGACAATTCCGTAGAGGGTGATCGCTAAAAGTTTGTGGCGCAGACCCTTACGTGTGGCATCGAAAGAGGGTCTAAATGTGCTCGAAAATTGCTGAAAAAAAAACTGTGCATAGCGAAAGAGTGCTTGCTGTTTCGGGACTAAGCCTTTTTACAAAAAAGAGCGAATGGATATCGTTTCACAATCGATGTCTAGAGCTCATTTAGGCGATTTTTGAGAAATTGCTCCATACACAGTTTTGAAAATATCAAATTGTGATGATGTCCTGAAACTAGATATACTCTTCCTTCATCTACTGGTATTTTCAAATTAAAGATTGGAATACTTTGAGGGGTTCATTTCATGGATCGAGTGGACCTCGGCATTCTACGTTTAACTGGGGGTGGGGGGGAAAGGATTATCTGACTACAGGACTCTTATACCTCGTTCACACTAAACGAGTTGATCATAATCAAGTCCTCAACTCGATCAAATATGGCGTTGATTGGGTTTCAAAAATCAGTTGGTGTTCACACTTGTTTCCTTACTTGATCATGATCAAGGCATTCGGACAAGTTCGGAATATGCTCGGGAAACGAACACAACCAGAAATCGTGACGAATCTAACCCCACTTTATCACCGAGCTCATAGCACATGGAACACGCTCCCTGGTTAATGTTGCAACGTTTCCGGTGGCGGATTTTGAAATAATCACGAACTTTTCCGAGCGTTTACGACGATTTCCGAATGATTTCATCACGATCAAAAAGATAACTGAGTTGTGGAAACCCAATCAACGCCATCTTTGATGGCGTAGAGAGTTGATCTTGATCAAGTCTGTAGTGTGAACGAGGTATTAAGCCTCATGTCTCGTCTCTTGGAGCATCTTTTTTGGAGTTCTATTTTTCTGGGATGCGTACAAGTCGCAACAAATTTGATGCAGATTTCTAAAAAAAAAAATGGCATGGGTTTCATTTACGAAACCTCTTTCGGCAGCATTCTATTTTTACAAGATCTTAAAAGTCCTATCTCACCTTGACACAAGTTATGTTCAGATAAAAGATTTTGGCTTGTATCCCATTAAAGAAGCTATTATTTTAAGTTGGCAAAATACCGTTTTGCCTAATCTTGCTGATTGATGAGCGAAGCGAGCGAAGCGAAATTATCAATTCCACTTCTACTAAAAAAAAAGCACTTGTGTGTGTTTGTTGGGGTTTTTTTTTTTTTTTTTGTATGTGTGTTTGCGCGCGCTCTACAGACCAAATGCGTGCTTCGATTGGGATGAAATTTTCAGGGTGTCTACTTTTGTTCTCAACTAAGACCCCTGCGTTTTTCAAGAAAATGCTCCATACCCTTCACTTTCAAAGCAGACAAAAGAGCAATATTCGACAGTTGGGAAAGTTTGGAAAAGTACGGAAATTTATTTAAGGTTCGTATTGTTTGCAAATTTCCCCAAGTTCCATTGTTGTCTTCAGAAACCATCGAAACCAAATCGAAACATTACACCAGATATTTTGACTTGAAGTAGACTTCAAGATTTGACAGATATTAGAAATTTTGTCAATTTCGTGCATGCAAGTTATTGAAAGTAAGTTTGCGGCAGAAATATATCTCCAACCTAATAAAAGCCCTTTGACATGAGTTACATCTATGTATTTACATGCACATTGCTCAATGACCTCAAAATGAGCATATTTCCGCTACCAGACAGCTCAGACAGAAACAAAGAAAGGTCAGAATCGTTTACATTTTCAAGTGATCAGAATTTTTGAGAAAGCAATGGTCCGGCATGCTGCTCCATGATTATCATAGGCTTTTTGCCTCAATCTCTTTATGCGCTATATACAAACCGCTACGCTCATCTTCAACGCAACACAAATTGCATTCGCGAAGCCCTAGTTTAGCCATCGTCACTCTAGCACTACTGAAGAGTGATGTATGAGATAGTTTCCGAAATTTCTTTCTTAGTTCTGGCCTGTTGACATTGGCATTAATGCTGCAATCCAGATTATTTGATCTTCTTCATCTTCAACGCAACACAAATTGCGTTCGCGAAGCCCTAGTAACAAATAAAAATTGTTACAGCTTTTAACATTTTTGAGTTCAAGGTGAATCTCTGCTAAGGGATAGTATAATGATGTCCGGATAACGAACCCAATGCCCATAATGATGTTACCGAGGGCTGCTATATAAGATTTTGCTCTTGGTCCTGCCATGGGTTATAAAAAGCCAGAATCTTCCCTCCAAATATAACTGCTTTTAATTTTAAACCAACAGTTCGGTATAATTAGTCAACCACGAGATGTGATAGTTGTCCAGTTGCAGTTTTTCAGTCAAGCCAAGTTTGTTTGGCTTCCCATGACAAGAAATCTATATTGGACATGTGATTTCTATCGTTTTCACCCTGCGTTTTAAAATCATTAGCAACAGGAAATGGCAGTGTGAAAGGAGACAGGCTTAGACCCGGAGTTAATGCTGTCATGTAAGGAGCCTGTTCTGCTTTAGAATAATTACACTAGCTAGAAAGGTTCCCACCTCTGGAGACATCACGCCAAACACATTAATGGTCAATTTATCTAACCAAGTTTTTGATACCATGTAGGTTTTAAATTTTGGAATAATATTTTGTCAAGAAGTCCATGACTATTACACTGTTAAGTATTTTTGCATAGGATCCTAATAAGTAGAAATGTCAACTAGGAAATCACGACAGTAAAGTTAGAGGACTATTATTACTAAAGATCTATTGACTATGGTCTATGACTATCGTAATGAATAATGATCACCGATTGGTGAGCATAGCAAAATCTTCAATTTCACTAGTGGTTTGGATGTGTGTTTGCAGGCTACAGACCAAACGCCTGCTTCGATTGTCATGAAACTTTCAGGGTGTCTACTTTTGTCCTCAACTTAGACCCCCTGTGTTTTTCAAGAGAATCCTCCATACCCTTCCCCTTCAAATCAGATAAAAGAGCAATATTCGACAATTGGTAACATTTAGAAAAATACGGAAATTTTTCTGAAGGTGCGTATTTTTTTCAAATTTTCCCAAATATTTACTGTGACTGGTATTTATATTTTGTGTATGGAAGTATACGAGAGGAAATCTGCATCTGAAATATATCTCCTATCGAAGGAGAGAAACAAAGGAAGGTCATTCATCGGTCTTCTGCCTCCACCTTTTTATCCGCTATATACAAACCGCTACGCTCATCTTCAACGCAACATAAATTACGTTCGCAAGGCCCTAGTCATATAATATAGTTAGCGTTAGGACACTGCTGAAATATGTGATTTAAGAGACTCCACAATAATGGAAATTGCTGGTGATATACCTACCTACCTAATTTCTCATTACCTGCAAAGGTTCAGCCAAAAATTAGTAAATCTTGGGCTGGAATCATCTAACTTCTAGTCTTGACTGAAATATTACGTATATTGTGTTTCCTCTTATGACCTACCCTACCACAATCTTTAGGCAGAAACTGCAATCCCAACAGACCATTCAGTTTCCACTTTCCAGTGCTCATGAATTTGTTGAAGTTAACAATGTTTCTCCCAGGTGGACTGCACTCTTATCCCCAAGCTGCCCACCATCGACTTTGTTCTCAACGGCACCAAGTTCACGCTGGAAGGCAAAGACTACATCCTCCGCATGGCGCAGTTCGGCAAGACCATCTGCCTCTCCGGGTTCATGGGCATCGACATCCCCGCTCCCAATGGGCCCCTCTGGATCCTTGGCGACGTGTTCATCGGAAAATTCTACACAGAGTTCGACATGCAGAACAACCGCGTCGGATTTGCAGTGTCCGCCTAAGTCTAGCGCGTCCATCGATTCTGCAGTGACGCTGCACCAATACATTCTAGTTTTGTTCACTGGGTGGAGATTCTAGCGATTGATTCTATGCCTGATTTTTTTCTAAACCACTTGCTACTCAAGCCTTAGATCCACACTACCATCATAGAATTTTAAGGCTATGGAAGCTCAGTGCTCATGTAAGGTGGGTCTCTTGGAATGTCCTGTAGTTAAGTCAAAACGATCAATATGTGGTGCAGCACTTCTACTATCGCTGCACTAGAAATTGATAGTTTTCAGGTCAACTACAGCACATTCCAAGGGACCCACCTTACACAAGCACCGAGCTTCTACAGCCTTCAAATCCAATGCTACCATGACTGATAATAACCAATGTGGATAAAATGTAATTGGAGGAACTAATAAAATATTTGCGTTTTCAATACGAGACTTTATTTGAGGATTTTACATAAACAGTTTTTACGCCACAAGAGCAGAAGCAGTGCTGGACTCGTATTTCCAGGTAGGGGGCAGAACACTCTTGGTTTTGTAGTAACGTGCCAGCCTGTGGATCCTCGACTCGACGAGAATGAGACGGAACTTGGAATCCCTGTCCTTGCGATTCCTCTCCAAATGCTTACGGATGGCGACTGCCTTCTTGATCATGTAGTAAAGATCTTCAGGCATGTCTGGTGCCAGACCCAGAGCCTTCATAATTCGCAGGATTTTGTTGCCGGTGACAAATCGTACTTGAGCGACTCCATGTGAATCTCGAAGAATGACACCTGATGGAGCAATCGATACGAATCAGAACAAATTACTTGCACACAATACAGCCAGAAAGCACTGCTAGAGAGCAGGCAGCTGCGAGGACATACCGATTTGCGATGGGGTTAATCCTTTCTTTCCAAGCTTGAAGATCTGCTCCTTCACATCTTCCGACGAAAGCTTCAGCCAAGTAGGGACACTTCGTCGATATGGGAGAGCAGACTGGGATATACCCTTACTGGAAAAACATTAATCAGGATATATTAGTTTATTATCTCTCCGACTGACGGTCAATAACATAAGATGGCTGCTCTGTCGCCATGCCACGAGGTTGTTAATAAACCAGCTTTACGGTGATATTACAGCTACACTACGAGTGAAGATAATGTCCAGTAATGCTAAATGTGTAGATCCATAATCGTGCGTCGTTAACGGCCAACCTAATTGCTGATACCAAGAAAATTAAATTAACAATTTACCCAGGTGCGTGCATTCGTCCCATGTTGCAGCTTTTGATGTAACCAGATGAAAGGAATAGTGTGCACTCAGCTCAGAGCTCTCAATAGACGACTCGCAACGATGGTGGCGCTGTGAAAAGTTGTTGTAACCCGCCTCGGTGGCTCACTCCGTTTGCGGTGTAGGATTCGAATAATATTAGGCGGCAACGTGTTGGATGTAGCGGGGATGCGGTAATAGCGCCAATAGGAATAACGCCAACTAGACGTGGCAACAGTGCAGCGGTTGCCTTGGCGGAAGTATGGCCGCAATTTTGAAATACCGCCTTCTTTCAAACGGAGTTGGCGTAAATCCTTTAAGTCCTTTACTTGGGGGTTATGTGTTAATAAAAGTGATTTGATATGAAATTGTTGGTGCATGACATGTCATGCTTGAAATAAAAATTAATTTGAATGGAAATAACTATATTTGATGCATATTATGTTAAAATAGAAATATGCTAGGAGGAGAAAATTGTTTATGTGGCATAAAACAAATTTTGTTGAACATTGAACAGGCAACTGCAACAAAATATGTATTCTTACTCACCCTTGAGTTGATGTAGATAGGAGTGTTCACCCGCCAACATGAGCAACGTGTCCTCTCAACGTCTACTCTGTGTGATCTCGCCAAGTGAAATGACACTAACTAATAATGTGCATTCTTCATAAGTGACTGATAGATTGTGATCAGCGAGAAAGCATACACCAGTTGGGCGCGGCTGCCAAATTTTGACAAACTGTTCATGACAGACACACATTCTAGTTTGTCTATAATAATATTTTTGTTATGTGCTGTTAAAAAAGGTCAATATACTTTATCAAAAAAGTTACAGGTATGTCGTATGTATGTATTAATTTTAGTTGTTTTTTGTTCAACATAGGTACAAATAATATAGGTAATCATGATATTCTATTAAACCCAATAATCAAACAATTAGTCAGAGATAAAAAAAGAATCAAAGATCAAACAATAATAATCAATCAATCACATCATTTCTATCACAAAGTTCTATTTCTAATTCCTTCAGCAGCTGGCTTTCACGAGTCTGACATTGTCTGGCCAAGGGCTTAACACCCGCTCTGGTAGGACGTTCCATTGTCTGACTGCTGTTGAGATAAATGCAAACTTCCCAATGTTAGTGCAGTTATGTCCGGTTTCTTGAAGTTTAAAACAGTGGTCCGTCCTTCCAGAACGATAATACTATGGCTTCAGCAAGTTGAATTTTGGCAAAGGTAGGTAGAAATGATTGAAATTTGTAAAGTGTAATTGCATCATTCTTTCCTAAACTGTCTAGCGCCACAGAAATAAAGTTCGTTAACACTTCAGTTCTTGTGGGGTGACAAAATATTTGTACTAATATCTTGACGGATACATTTTTCTTCACGGTAAGACATTTGTCAAATTTTACAAGAATGATTTAAAAATGTGTGACAAAACTTATTCGGTAAATAATTTTCTCAGTGTATTGCTAAAAATGCTTTTAATTTGGCCAACTATTTGATTAGACATTGACACTAATTTTTTGGGTACTAAATGCAAAATGCAATTGCATTTGCTTAACAACAGTATAAATTAACCATAGACGACAGGTTTCCAGAGATTGGCACAGCCAAATAGGTGCTAAAATTGTACAAACTACGCATTGAGACTTTCGGTGAGGTACGGTTTTCCCTTTTTTTATCCAGTACATAAGTAAGAAAGTAATTTGAAACTAACTATTAATGCACGGAAAGTTTCACGGCGTCTGTTACTAAAGTATTTTCAAGAAACTGAAAGCGATTAAACAAATACTTATTCGTTTTTGTTCGTATTCACATTTTTGTATAACAATTTGACATTCTTGGTTGCCCAATTCAATTTTTCAAATCGCACTCGTTTTGATCTTAAAATTTTCACAGAAGCCTGCAGGCTTGGGGTAGGTACGTACAATCCAATTAGCACTGACATGCACAAAACTGCTTTAAGTTTTCCAAATTGACACAAATTACGTCGCGCTCATGTGGACACCGCCACTCATCGCCGAAAGCATATAATTATTCATTCTCTTGGAATAAAAAAACTCATTGACTCAGGCTGATTGTATAATGCAACTTATTCATCAATGTCATAATTTTTCAAGCTCGGAACAACACTTGATCAAGTGGCATCCTGACGTGTACCATCCTGACTGACGTGTACCATCCTGACGAACCCTAACGGGATTCATGGCTTGTAAATGTTTTATTTATTTAAGCCAATAAAGGAAATCTATCTATCTATCTATCTATCATACACTACAGTTGCGTTTCTCAAACTTGCAAGTTGCAGCCCTTAATGTTTTAACAAGCTCGAGAGTCAATCATCACATGCGAGTAGCACGGGTTACTGCTTTTTATTTACTTGCTCTATTTCTGAACTATTTATTTACAAGCATTGTAGATCAATGCCATCTAAGAATAAGCCTTTTTGCAGCCGTATAGTAAAGAAGACAAGTGGGCCAACCTCGGCGGTGCAGCTTCCGTAGCGAAGCCATCAACATGTCAACATGTCCCATGCCTAAATTCGCAGAGGTACACTGGTTTGCACCTAATCAAAGATGTCATTTCCAAACTGACTTTTGTTATGCTATCAATTATATTTAACATATACTTATTAGGGGATGTAGTGGTCAAGGGGATAATCACCCCAAGCTACGCAGTACATTACACAGTACATTCATGCAATCTTCAACAGCAGGTCAACACCAACTCAGTTTGTTACGCTATCAATTATATTTAACATATACTTAGCAGTACATTAGCTACGCAGTACATTACGCAGTATATTCATGTAATCTTCAACAGCAGGTCAACACCAACTCAGTTTAAAAGCAGGCGGCATTTCAAAATGGCGGCCATACTTCCGCCAAGGCAACCGCTGCACTGTTGCCACGTCTAGTTGGCGTTATTCCTGTTGGCGCTATTCCGCGTTCCCAGCAAATCTGAGACTTATTACTAGACTGAAACTTGACAATCTCATTGATTCTCACGAGTCATATTCCAATCATAGAAATACATATATGGTCTATGTTCCAATCTTCATTTTAAGTTGAAACTGGACACACTGTTTTAAATATTAATATGAAAAGCATACTAATTCAAATATGATTATTAAGAGATGCGGGTGTTCACAATCAAGTGATAGTTATGGATTCTTTCTGTTTTCATTGCCTACTTTCCGAAATGACTATGAAATTTTTAAGTTCAATTAAAGCTAGAGTAATAAAAATATGCAACTGCCAAATGTTCCCTATGTGTTTATCGCGAGGCATTGCTTTAAGTGGCTAATTGATTGAGACTTATCGTGCAATTCTCAATTTTTCATGCTCATGAGGACCTTTGGCACACGGTAGACGTGAAACGGTTATAATTATTGTACTTAACGCACACCTGTCTTCAGTAAAGAGAATAGGGATATTATGATTATTAACTGGTAATTATTTGTTTTAAAGGTATTGAGTCAGTTTCTGTTTCAGTAAGATTCGGCTATCCTTACTCTATGATAATACCATAGATAGTACTGTCATATTATCGTGGTGTGATTTAAAATTAATATAACTATTTGATTAACGATTAACGTTCATCAATGATATAACCAATTGGAGCTACACAAATATGTGCGCTATTCAGCAGTATAACATTTAAAAAGAAACTCTTTTATTCTTTCTTATCAACGATTGCTCATTGATCAAATTTGAAGTCATAGCTTCAAAAATGAAATTCCTATTTACGAATCGTTCGCCGTAAGAAATGACTAGGCGGTAAGTGTGACAGCCGAATCTACACCACAAACACAACAGCTGATATGAAGGTTGGCGCATGCGCAGTGACTACTGAAAGTCGTCTATTGTTCCGCACCTGTGTTTGCCTTTCAGAACGCGCCCAGTATGCGGTACGCGATAAAAATGGCTGCCTTTCCTGATGAGTAAAGTATCTGTGTACAGTTTTACGTGTGGTTTGTACTTTTAATAGTTATATTCATTAGAGTGATCTCGTATACAACAAAATTGGCTCTAAGAGGTATGGGGTGTTTATTAAAATCTTAACAGTGAGTGTGTGTAGCATATATTTGGAGATATTGCTATTATTAACGAGGCCTAAGCTCATGTAGGCCTAGCCTCACAAAATCTGGACATTGTGGGTTTGTCCTAATATAACCCCACAGTTATTATGATTCAGCTTGACCTGTGTTAAAGGAGCTGGATGGGTTGGGAAGAGTAACACATTGTTTTACATTTTAGGAAGTCATGAGCGACAGTGATGGATGTGATTTTGACTGCACATGCACCAAATGTAAAGGCAGGAAACGAGTGAAACGAATAGCTGAAACAAGTGACAGTGACAGTCCAGTAGAAAATGCAGCAAAACGAAAGAAAGTTCTTGTAAGTAGTTGCTAAATACAGGTTAAAAAATACAACAGCCAGTGTAGAGAGTATATGCGTGGCAGCTAAATAAGAAAACCACTTCTCGCGTTGAATAATACTTCGTTACCCTTTTATTTACAGAGAGTCATGAGTGATGGTGCAGCGTCCAGCAGTGATAGCGATGCCATAATTAAACCAGTGAGAAAAAGAACTTACAAGCGTGCTCCAGTATGTAACCAGTGTGCCATATACCTATTACCTACCTAAAACATTGTAATTTATCAACAAGTTGTAGATTTTGCCTCTACCTACTACCATAACTCTGCGCATTTGAGGTACAGGCGTCAAAATCTTAGTTTTGAGATGAATCAAGCTTATAGAGTCTACCAATATCAAAAATGCTTCAGCAAGAGTTCATTGAGTCATCTTCTACTGGTCAAATATTGAACTTGTGGCTTGCGCTCTTCTCTATCAATAAAATTAATGTTTCCAGAAGAAGTGGTGGTATCATGTTTCCAGTCTTATTTCAAACTTTAAGATCCATCTTTTAATGTTACTCCCCCATTTTCCAGAGAGTAGTGAGTGATGAAGAGTGCAGCAGTCCTATCGTAGTGCAAGACATGAGTGATGAAGACAGTGGCCCTGCTCAGTTTCGAAAGACGAGAAGTGGCGTGACCGCGATCCAAGATAGTAGTGTGTCTTCCGAATCGGAGAGCGACGACGGCGATCACAGCCTCGGTACTGATTACCTGTTGAACGTTGACGAAGAAGAACATGAATTTGTTTCGGGCTCTGATTGGGATGAGACGGACGAGGACTTCGAAGGCGGCAGCAGCAGTTCCGGCTGGCAGAGCGACTGGCCCAGTCACAGCGACTCCGAAGTGGAAATTGGCGAGTCAGCTTTCACTGGCCGTCACTCTATTCATCGGATGTCGCCTCCGGCTCCGTTGCAACCTGCCGACGGGGGATTGGATTCCGACAGCAGTTGCGACGCGTCTGCCGAGAGATGTCCTATCTGTCTGCGCTCGTTTGGATCGCAAGAGGTCGCTACTCCAGCGGCATGTGATCACAGTTTCTGCGCCATTTGTCTTCAAGAGTGGGCCAAGGTATGGTGCATGCGCCAAGGTCTGCCACAGTCAGCTTAATTCATTGTAAACCATTAAAGCTACTTCAACATCCCATGGATGGGTCCTCATGGGCTCGATCTAGAATTCACCGAGAATTGACCGAGAATTCAACGAGAATTCAACCAAGAATTCAACCAAGAATTCAAAGATCGCCCAAAGAAATCATCTTTGTGACTCGAAACAGTTCACATCACAGCTAAACATAGCTATTAAAATTTAGACTGATCGATTAAAAAACTTGGTTGCCTCTTCTAAATTTGCAGATCCCTCTGCTTTGTTTATCTACTTAACCTGGTTTGTCTTTCAGTTGTTCAAAGTCAAAATCTCACTATCTTGTTGGTTCCCCTCCTACCCTTTTGGATACCTACCCAAATGTTACTTTAGACATTTCGAAGGGTTACTTAGTTCATCCAGTTCGTTGAGCAGAGTACTCGGGCCGCTTAAGTGGCTTACTGCACAGAATTTACTTTGTACTGGGTATCCATACTTTGTAGGCCACAGCCCACACCTGTTAGCGGTTAACAGTGAGACTGGATATTTACAGAATCCTCACTTATTTGACAACTCATTGCTGACACCCTTTGCACCTTAGAAGATTTGACCCATGAATTTCTTTCAAGTATTGTAAAACGACCCTGTCTAAGCAGTGCATTGAGCGGAGTACTGGAACCTCGGCACAACTCTCACACTTTTCACAACTAAATGATACCCTATAAACTTCAAAAGCCCCCCTGGAAATTCAAATCAACAATCACGAAATCAACAATAGCTACCTTCAATGAATGACCTTAAAAGTTAAAACTAACCTGCACAACATCAAACTCGTCTCCTCACCTCGTTTCCCTCCGCTCGTCAGAACATCAACACGTGTCCGGTGGACCGCAAGACGTTTTTGCTGATGTCGATCCGGCGCCGACTCGGCGGCAAGGTGGTGCGCGAGGTGGCGGTGGCGGCGCCGGTGCCGACCGAGGACGCCGAGGAGATCGTCGAGGACCCGACGTTCTGCGAGGTGTGTCGACGTAGCGACCGCGAGGACCGCATGCTGCTCTGTGACGGCTGCGACTCCGGCTACCATCTCGACTGTCTGCGGCCGCCGCTCGACACCGTGCCCGTTGAGCAGTGGTTCTGTGCCGAGTGCGTGCAAGCCAACGCGCAGCAGAACATATCCGGAGAGGTTTGCGCTGCTTTTACACGGCTGTTTAGGATTTTTTATACAGTGATTTTAGTTTTGACTATGTTGTGTTTATTGTTGTCCTTTGAATCACTTTTAATTGTGGCCTTCTTTTTATTTGCTGTTCTTTTGATCTTCTTTTAAATATTTGGATGGTGTGAACTGGGGGTGTCAATCGATTACGATTAATCGATTCGGTTCGATTTTTAAAATTGTAGTAATTGAACACATTTTGCAATCTACACTTCTTAAACCATAAAGTGAGCCAGCAAAATTTTACATGTCCCGACGTATGGGCTAGGCTGAAAAACAGTGTGGTTTAAAACTGGTTAAAGGGCTCGATGAATGACCCATGTTCCAACAAATGCATGGTGGAGCCAAAAGGTCCTGAGGCTTGCAGATTTTGCACAGTGATCGTTGTAACAAGTCACTTCCTACCGAAAGTTTGGAGTGAATCTCTGCTGAAGGGAGATACTTACAGCCGGAAAACTAATCTCAATGCACAATCCACTTAAATTCTGTTTGCGGATAAAAAAACAGTTTTTATAATCTTTTGTCCTGGTCTTAGACTTAAAAAAGCCAAATGCCTGGTTTTACCAAGTTTTTCAACTCCTAGTTGGGGTCTCAACTAGGAGTTACAACTGAATTTGCTGCATGTGATTGGCTGAATTCAGTTGTAAGTTGTAACTCGTGTTTAGGATCTCGACTGGGAGTTAAAAGATTAGGAAAATCCGGGCATAATCTATAATCCGAGCCCGCCTCATTTGAAGCCGAGATAAGGAGTCTAACGCCGTCGTTTGCAGTCGGGCATCGCGGAGGGCGAGCTGACCGCGCTGATCGAGGATGTGCACGCGGTGGGCTGGTCTCCCCCGCGACCGCGCGTGCAACGTCTGCTTCCCCGCACGCGGCAGAGCGAGCGCGTACGCGCCACGATCCGATCGCGCGTGGCCAACGAGGCGGCCGTCTCGCGCCCCTCGACGTCTTCGGGCATCGAATCGCAGGGCAGCGTCAGTCGGCACGCCAGCACATCTAACGCCAGGTACGCTCGAGCCAGATTTCAGTCTAGTCGTAAGTTACTGTGTGCTGTGAAGTAGGTACCATGTACCCGACACTCAAATTTTAATAGATTTCACATGCCGGCTTAGCATGCATCTCTCCTTAAACAATATATTGATTTGAAATTTCCTCAATCTCCCAACCCAAGTGCGTATTTCCAACATATTTTTAATTTCTATGATCAAAATTCCCTTGAACACATTGCTTTTAATAACGTAGAATATATTGAAGTGAAGTAAAGATAACAATTGTTGGTATTGGCACGTATTTCAATTTGCCACGCAGTACGTACACACCTGGGGCTGCAAGAAATCTTGCAGAGCGTGCCGACATTCTATTTTACTCACTCTGCCTAACGTCTATTTAACTCTCACACACTTTTAATCGCTCATCGTAATTGATGAGCAGAGCAAGTGGAGTGAAATCTTCAATTTCACTACCCCTCAAAATAAGTCACTTGTGTACGGTTTTTTGTGGTTTTTTGGTTGTTTGTGTGCGCGCCCTACGGACCAAAAGCCTAAACCGTTTTGGATGAAAATTTCGTAGAACCTACCGTTGTTCTCAACTTAGACCCTCTGCGTTTTTTGGTAAAGATCAGTTCAAAACTTTTTAAATAAATAAATATTTACGAAAATTTTTCGATTTTTTTCAAAATTTTGAATCTAATCTTACATATCTTCACCAAAACATATAAACATGTCGTCCTTATAGAAATGTATTATGCCTGAAAATCTGAGGTCAGTAGGACTTTCCGATTGGTTTTTCTTCGCATTTTTGTAGTGTTTTTTTTCGTGATTTGACGCCTGATTCAATGAGAGTCCGGTTTCTTTCGGTTCCTGGGTTACCAGCTTCGTTGACTTCAAATTCGTCCAAGGCATAGATTTTTACAGAAACCAGAAGTTTAGTCAATTTCGTTTTTGGAAGTAATTGAAGGTTAATCAGCAGCATAAATATATCTCCAGTGCAGGGCCCGGTATTTATGGTGAGGTGATCAACATAAACAACTGGAATTGTTTATAAACATGTTTTTTATTTCAGATGTTTACATTTCATGCTCTTGTGATTCCAAATATATGACTTTTTTTTCCACGAATTTTAGCAATTTCACATTTTCCCACCATAAAAACGGATTATTTGCAATTACTTGCAATTAAACATGAAATTATATTTCACATAAAAACTTTCCGAGGTGTTTTATGTATTTCCATCAATTATTCTGCAACTCAAAAAATTTGACCATTACTCTTTTCATAAATGAAGACATCTCAAAGAAAATGAAAGCTTGCATTGTGAATGTTGCATTTCTTTTTGTGATGTTGTCAAACATATGATTGCTGACATGATTTAAACTGTGATTTTAATCTTAATTACCCCAATAAAAGCAGCAATCAATCATACATAGTGATGGCAGTGCTGTAAACAAACTACACTAACCCCATTCAGCTTGACCTTGAGCAACTGCGTGCTATTTCAATTGTACAGACCGACCCAAAAATATGAACACAAGTACAGATGCGCAAAAAAAAACCCTCATGTCTCAAATTGGACCAGGGGAGTGGGTAGGTACCCTGGTACTTACACAAAAAGATATATTTTGATTTTCACACACGATGGAGTGAGGAAAGCAGATTAATGCGGAATCTAGAGCCGGCCGAAAGTTTCAATGACAAGTGTTCCATTGTATATAAGTTTTTTAATTCGAGATTGGAATGGAAACGCCGATGGATTCATGCAAAAAGCTTGTTTTGTCTCTAAACCAAATTGCGCACAAACCTAATGCTGAAAAACAAGCATTGGCGGTTCCGATCCAGTTGTTTTTGAGCCACGAAACTTGAAAATGAGCGTTATTCAAATTACCGACAATTCACCGCTTTTTGAAATTTTTATCACCACCACCAATTCACCGCTTTTGGAAACTTTAAAAACGAAATTTGACATTTTTTGTCACCACAAATACCTGGCTCTGCTCCAGTGTAATAAGAACCCTTGGGCATAAGTTATGTGTTATGTATTTACGTTCTCATTATTGAATGAGCTCAAAATGAGCATCGTTTTGCTGTGTGACAGATCAGATAGAAAGATATAAAGGTCACGATTGTCTAAATTTAGGAGTGATCAGAATTTTCGAGAAGGCAATGGTCTGGCTTTGTGCTCCGTGGTTTTCATATGCCTTCTGCCATCATCTTTGTATATCTGCTACAAAAACTCTCTGTAACAATACAAAATCTCTGTAACAATAACTGCTGCCTTTTTTTCTGGCTTGCCCTATGCTCTAGAAGGTAGCTAGCTCCACAAAAGCTGTACCAAGTAGGTACTTAGATCATGGAGTTTTAGGCCAGGAGTGGCTAGTGAATAGCGCTCCACACAATAGTTGCTGAACTACACGAAATCTGAGTGGCGGCCATTTTCGCGTACCCGTTGTTACCAGCTGTCTGTTTCGGAAACTTTATTACTGTTATATTATTCAGATCTTTATTAATCTTTATTAATCTATACTTAAATTTGTTATTATATTGTTGTTGACTTAGTTAAAATAGTTTATATTGAAATAGATGGAGTTGTATATACAGTGATAGGCGAAAGCCGATATACTTGTGGCGTAAATAGAGGGGGGCGGGTAATGTTTTGTGGGGATGATTTTTATAGGTTTTTTGAGGAAGTGTTAGATAGTTAGGCTTTGATCGGTCATCAGAAAAGTTGAAATGAAGGTTGCCGGAAGATGAGAAATAACTTCAGAAGTGGGATTGTTTGCCATGGTTGACCGAGGATGTGGAAGCTCGAAGCAAGTCGCTGAAAGAGGCTATTAGAATTCATATAGGGGGTCGGTCAAAGGGATTCGATAAATTTGTAAAAAAGGACCATAAGGGGAATGACAGGTTGCAGCGAAGCAAGAAGGCGTTGAGGAAGCAGCTGGCAGAGCCGAACAGTGAGATAGGCAGGTACTTGGTTTTAGGTCAAAAATTAATTTATTGCAGTAATTAAATATTCAAAACGATCACGAATTACCAAGACTGCTGTAGCCAGCCAGTTATATTTATTGTGATTAGTATATTTTTATTCAGTGTGCAATATGATCTAAATTTCTTCAAATTATGCAACCGGCTGCTGAAAAAGGCTGGAATACCTAGCCGTTTCGTATATTTTTGTACTGCAATTGATTAATATTTGGGTCTGTGCAATAATTCATGGGCTAGAAGGATGATGGCAATGATTAGTTCCTCTTTGTTAAAATTAATCCAGTAATTATTCAGCAATCAACGAGTGCTGAAAAAGACTGTAGCATCCGATGGGTTAGGTTATCTTTGGGTTAGGTAGTTACATTTGTACGTTTATTTAATGATATTTGAGTCTGTGCAATAGTACCGGAATATGCTGGATGATGGCAATGAATGTATAGTACTGTTATACCATTGAATAATAAGGCTATATTATATTATTATATAGTATATATTATATTATATTATATATTATATATATAGTATATATTATATTATAATATAGTATATATTATATAGTATATATTATATATATATATATATATATATATATATATATATATATATATATATATATATATATATATATATATATATATATATATATATATATATAATAATATAATATAGCCTTATTATTCAATCTCAAAAGACGCTTAGTTTAGAAACAGTCGGCGGTTTGGGGTAGGAAGTGACAGTTTGACATTTCTTATTCGAAATTTTCCGCTCTACAAGCTGAATAAAACTGTCAAGCGAAATTTTGGGTTTTTCAACCCATTTTTGCCAAAAAACTGATTTTTTGCAGAGGTTTGGGGAAAGCACGACATCTTTTTTGTTTATGGACAAATATGTAAAAATGTATACATCATTAGATCGAGAAAAGAACGATGAAAAACAGTGATTGACTCAAAACCATTTATTTTTATTTTTATTTTTGAATGCTCAAATCCAAAAATTACGACAAAATTTGAAGATTTTTAAATGTGAAATATAATATATTTCGATATAATATAATTACGATTACGCAGATTTGTTCAAAAGTTATTTACAATAAGCGGTTTAAGGACAGTGAATTATTTACTAACTGAATGTGCACCCGGACCAAGCGCGCTCTGCCATTCAAGGCCGTGCTCTCGCATGTGTTTTTATGGCTTATTGTTGACACATGACATGTGATTGCCAAAAACGTGTGTTCAATTGTTGCCGAGCACGTGTCCGTCAAATTTCAAATACTTTTGTCAAGATTTGAGTCACTGGATTTGAGATTTCGAGCAATACTTTACTTGCGTATTGTCGACGATGGCCCTTTTAAGGCTATTGGTGTGGTTGTTGGTGATTATTTCATGAAGCTTTATTTTAACTTTCTGTTGGTATATCGTGGTTATAAATCACACAATTTGTTGCTAAAAGTGTGAGGATTCCGTTGACCCTGGTTTCGTTGCAATCGGACAAACGGTGTGGCCAAAAGTTAGTATCCAGTAGGAGGTAAATTCTGCGCGGGAAGCGGCCCGAGGATACGCTCAATATTTCGACGAAACAGGCTTGTTTTACAACGCTTGAAAATACTAGATGAGTGAATATTTTTTGAGATTGGCAAACACACAATTTGTTGCCAAAAGTGTGAGGATTTCGTAGGCATGGGTTTCGTTACGATCCGACAAAAGGTGTGGCCACAAGTTGGTATCCAGTAGGAGGTAAAATTTGAGCGGGAAGTGGCCCAAGTAAGCACTCACTCCAATAGTCTTAAGTGGGGGTGTTTTTTTGAAGAGACCTTTAAGTGCCGATATTTCTTTTGATAAATGTCTCTTTTGTCAAACAAGAAATCGTTCAGATGAGCATGTAACTTCCACAAGCAAAGGTTTGGTGTCTTTACGAAATGCCTACCACACAAGGAAGAAGTTTGTAGATTGTGCGTTTGCTGACTGCATTGAACGATGTGACTTGGCGTTCTCTTCGGACGCAACTGTAAGTAAGATTGTTTGGCATCGGAAGTGCCACAAAGCCTTCACAAACAGAACATTTATTGATCGATTGATTAAAAAGAATATGAATGCACACAGCGGTTGCGAACAGTCCACAAGCACAAGGGTCGGGTCGGTGGGCACATCGGGCACTTTACAACCTCTAACAACCACAAGAAGAACTTCCTCTGCATTTATGG
Source organism: Nemoura dubitans (assembly GCA_921293005.1). Lineage (NCBI taxonomy): Eukaryota > Metazoa > Arthropoda > Insecta > Plecoptera > Nemouridae > Nemoura > Nemoura dubitans. The sequence goes on from OV121073.1 coordinate 44,129,258, forward strand.
ATTCAAAACTATGCATGTTTTGCCAAAAGCATGCCAAAACTGAACCCTTGTATAATGTAGCTACCCTCGAGACAAGTACGAACATCCTGCAGGATTCAGTTCACGATTTTACGATGCGAATTCGCCTAGCAGCAGTTACAGATCTTGTGGCACTTGGGGGCAAGTATCACCTTAAGTGCCTGCAGAAATTTAGAAGGTCTGTTGCCAGCACAAAGAAAGGTGAGAAAAAGTCCAGCAAAGCTTTTACATGGCTTGCTAAAGTACGCCTCGGACAAGCACCAGGCACTGGCGCTTTCTGCTGTTTGGACGCGTTTTGTACATTTATCTGAAGGAGCCAATGAGAAAATACCGCAATACCTAGTCAGCCGCAGATCACATTTTAAAGAGAAACTGGAGCGACATATAAATTATGAATACGTGCTTGTAAGGCCTATGAACCGTTGTGCTATGATGGAACGGGAGACAATTCTTGTTCCTATTTAGTTCGGCCACAGTTTGATGGTTTGGAAACTATCACCTGAAGATACGGCAGATGCAAACTTAACCATGCCTTCATTTAACATAAACGAAGACGTGCGGCAAACCGTTCACACTGCATTATTGCTTCGATCTACAATACTTCATCATAAGCAATCACGGAGTTTGGACATATCAAGAGAAGCGGCCATCAACTGTATCCCCGATTTGCTTCACACGTTTGTTGCTGTGTTGAAGTCCGGGACATACGAGTGTGACGAAGAATACCTAGGTGAACAGATCCAAGAAATGCCCGACAATGAAGTGCTTTCTCTTTCTCAAGATATAGTATATTCTGTACACAAAGGGAAGTACTGGACCCCTAAACATGTTGGTATCGCAACAACTATTCACCAGGCAACGAGATCGAAACAACTTGTCAACTTGCTTCATAAAGCGCGAAATGGTTTTTAGCTATGACGAAGTGCTGGCCATTGACACAGCTTTAGCCCAGTTGACTCTAGACTCTCTAAACAATGACAGTGGAGCCGTAACGCCTGCGAATCTAGTTTGTGGCAAATTCACCCACTTCTCTGCCGACAATATTGATATCAACGATGGTACCTTAGATGGCAAGAACACTTTTTACGCAACGCAGATGGCGGCTTGGCAACGAGGACCGGCACCTGACTTCGTGTTGCCCGAAATGACGGGCAAGTCCAAACGGACATTGGTAGTTCCTGCCAGCCTGACCACTCTAATTTCTGCCACTGACCCAATAAAACCTCCACCTCGGTTCAGTACTCCTGTTAAAGATACATGTTTTCAGATGCGCATTGATGAGAAATTGGCAAAAACGAAAGCATGCGCAGCGGACATGGCTTTCATTGTTTCTCGCCAAAATCACGAGACTAAATCGGGATGGACCGAATTCAACCAAAAGATATCAACCGTTAACCCAGATATTACGACCATCGGATATTTACCATCATTCAGGCCCCTGCTCATGAGTACGATACGCTCAACACTGTCGTCTTGCGTTGTCTCTATATCTCTGAAAAGATCGGCCAGAAATACACTGTTTTGACTGTGGACCAGGCTCTCTATTGCCGCCTCATGGAATTAAAATGGTCTCAAGTTGAGTACAAAGATGCGCTGATTCCTAGACGAGGAGGTTAACATATCTCAATGAACTTCTTAAAAGTCATTGGTCAGCACATGAATGGTTCTGGCCTTGAAGATATTTGGCTGCAGAGCGAGCCGCTTAGTGAATGTTCTATTCAAATGGTTTTCGGAGGAAAGTCGTACAGCAGAGGAATGCGTTCACATAAGCTTATGTATCAAGCACTGTGGATACTTCTTATTCCAAAGCTTCAAGATGTTGATAAAGAAATAACTGCCCAAATCACTAATAGCTTGAATGAAAAAAATGACATTGAAGATGCATTTGAGGTTTTGATGCAGGAACCTTTTCAATTTGCAATGGATAGATTGGAGGTGCTATTGAAGAAGGATGCAAGCCATTTGTTTTGGTGGAATTATATGAAAATGATTTCCGTAGGTACTGCTAAGATTCACACGTGCGCAGAGAGATGGTTTATGGAATCTTCACATGTCGTCTTTCAAGGAAATGCTACCGTGGTTCATGCGCTACGATCACAGCAACTATGCACGGTGGGGTTCAGTGTACATAGCCGAGATGAGCCAGCTGCCTGACGAAGTTGCCCGTGATTTCAACTGGGCAATTTCGTCGTCAAACGTTCGAGTCAGACGTTCAACCAAGTGTCACCTGACCAAAGCCAGGAATGGATGAACGCTACCGGCAAGAAGGGCGGAGGGATAGTTGGTATCACCAAGATCGACTCGGCTCTACACCGGTGGGCACTGTCCTACAACATGAGAAGCCACTTGTCATCTGAAACCAGGGCTCTTTTTGGTCTTGAGGCTTATGGAGACCCACATCCAAACGAGACACTGAAAGCGAGGAGACTTACGGACAATATGGACGAAGGCAAGATTTTGGCAGTTTTTGCAACTGCAAAACTGGCTGCAGGACTAATAAATGCCAATGTCGAAAAATTGGCTCACCTTGCACCCTAAATTGCAATTGCACGAATACTAATTATGCGAATCACTAACATTTTTGAGTTTCTGCAAACTTGTGAATCTTGAACATATTGTCAAGAGATATTGTTGGATCATAATAATGATATTTATTTAATTTTAATCAAGAGAATGGTGTTGATATCACCAACGGTCAACTGCAATAAGCATGCGAGTGCACGGCCTTGAATGGTAGAGCGGGTGCACATTCAGTTAGTAAATAATTAACTGTACTTAAACCGCTTATTGTAAATAACTTTTGAACAAATCTGCGTAATCGTAATATATTGGGGCTCTTTTGTGTTAAGTTTTAATTTTATTGCTTAGTTCGATAAATTGTTATGTAGAATTATAAAATATTCCACATATAAAAATCTTCAAATTTTGTCGTAATTTTTGGATTTGTGCATTCAAAAATAAAAATAAATGGTTTTGAGTCAATCACTGTTATTCATCGTTCTTTTCTCGATCTAATGATATGTACACCTCTGGACATTGATAGCGTTCCAGTAGAATTTTGGCTATGTCCTCAGAAAGGTTTGACTGAAAACAGCATAGGTAGGCCAGGTACCGACCACGTGGATGAGCACATGGAGGAACTGTATGACGTGCATAGAGGGTCGAAATCTCGTAATGACAAACCAGTTTGCTTATCAGCAATTATTGCCTTGCTTCGTTAAATATGAATCGACCAAGCTGATAGTTCGGTCCACTGTCGAGTTTTGCAATGGATTTCACGCAAGTCCAATGGCCTAAATGCAGTAATTTTTAAGCTGGAAGAAAATTCAAAAAGCCTCCTGCACCTGGTCTGTACGAAAAGCACATAAATGGCATCACTTTTTCCGTACTTGCCAAAAAGTTGGTATTCACAATGTGAATAAATTTAAATTGCATAATTGCTTATGATAATATCGCGTCACCACCAACCCGACTGGACGAGGTAACCACCGTAAAGCCACCGAAAAGGTAGGGTATCGGTAATAACCATTAACTTAATGGAAAGATAACAGTAGCAATTAACATGAATATAATTGAATCTTAATATGGAAACATGTGTTTTCTTCAATATTAACAAAGTATTGATATATACGTATTCATACCAAAACGAAGATGCGATGGGTTTTTTATTTTATTTTCTAGCTATAAAATTAGGTGTTTTAGGCCAGTGCAGGGGTGTGGAATTTGTTACAAAACTTGCCAGGGAACAAATTCACGAGTTTTGCGAGGCAGGTACTGATAATATAACTGGTTTGACAAAACTAGATTGCAACCGATCAATGAACATGACATCCCCTGCCTCCATGTGCTCATCCATGTGGTAGGTACCTGTCCTGCCTATGCTCTTTTCAGGCAAACCTTTCTGAGCAGATAGCCGACATTCGACTGGAACGCTTTCAATGTCCAGAAGTGTACATTTTTATGTATTTTTCCATAAACAAAAAAGATGTGGTGCTTTCCCCATACTTCTGCAAAAAATCAGTTTTTTGGCTAAAACGGGTTAAAAAACCCAAAATTTCGCTTGACAGTTTTATTCAGCGTTTAGAGCGGAAAATTTCGAATAAGAAAAGTCAAACTGTCACTTCCTACCCCAAACTGCCGTCTGTTTTTAATTTTTGAAAAATATTTCCAGTCTATGTATGAACTTATGAAGACAAGACCCATTCTTTCTTATGCTCTGGAATAGATGCCTTGAGGTCTTTCAGCTCAAGATATTTATTAATTAGTTAACGTGAGTGGTATTCTTTTCAGAAACAATGTTTTCTGTTACCAGTCTTTGGACTAGGGGTGTGCGAATAGTGGTTTTCTTGGTTCGAATCGAATATCGAATATTTTAAAAATCATAATTCGAAGTCAAATCGAATATCGAATAAAAAGAATTTTAAAAAGTCGAATATCGAAGCGAATCGAATAATTCGTTTGGCTCGAATAATTCGCCAAAAGTTCGAATAATATACCTTAAATGTGAATTTTTGCAGCAAAGTGCATATCAGTGGTACCAAATATTCAAACTATTCGAATTTTTCGAATTATTCGTTTTTCGAATAATAAAATTTCGATTTCGAATACGAATGCGAATAGTTTAAAAATCACTATTCAATATTCGAATACAAATAATTCGAAAATAATTCGTCGAATAATTCGTCCATTTCGAATATTCGCACACCCCTACTTTGGACCTTTCTCTTTGGTATGGATAGGAATGTGATGATAACGGTAGAAAGAAACTTAAACTGCAATTTGATGGCTAAACAAAACTCAATAATGATCATCATGTAATTTTAATTGGCCTTCTCCAGTGCTTTTGTTCACAACTGCAAGCTGAATGCAGGGTTGATGCTCATATGGGGTTTTCTTGGGCAGGCCGCGAGTTCGGAGCTCCAAGCCCGCGAGGGGCCGCAAGAAACGCAAGGTGAAGTCGTCGCGGCAGAAGGCTGGAACCTCGAACGTGACCCGAAAGAAGTCCTCGCGGTCCACCACCGGGAAGATACGGAGAAAGAAGACCAAGTCCAAGAGAAAAGTACTGCAATCTGATACTAGTAGCTACTCTGACGAGTTTTCTTTTCGTTCGTTCTTTCTGTAGAGTTCAGCCGGTCTGATCTATAATTGTGTGTTTTTTTATGTTGAGGTCTGCATTTATTGACAGTCAGAATTCCTGAAACATTAAGTTTGAATTAAATAGTGAGTTAAGTGTTCATTTAACGATTGGCTGTACTTCAGTGTGTGATGTGCAGCATATTTTTTAGTTTCTTAGTTCAAATGCAACCCGGGATTTTTAAAATCTCGTTTTAATACTCTGACTGAATTCTGCTCTGGTCGTAAAGATCCATTGACACATGTTTTATTTTTTCACTTCTATGTTCAATATTTAGTAGCTCAATCGTGCTGAAATCAAATAGTTAGATTATCACCAAGATACCTCTGATCATAACCTATAATTTTGTATCAAATTATGGCCAAGATAAATACGTACTGAAGCCTTTGGACCGAGTTTTTTTTTTAGTAATTTGCCATGTCAGTCCTTTTAGTTTGGTTTCAGGTCCAAAGTTGAGCAGTACAAGACCTATATTCTCAAAACTTAAAAAATCTTGTAAATCGGATCACAAATTTTACGGGAGAGCAATTTCAGTAGACGGTTGAAAATGTAAAACGGGACTTGTGCATCTACCGTCAACTAGTAGATGAACTGATCCAAATTTGGTTATAAGATTTCAGTCAGTAGGTTCGAAGCATGGCTAGTTTTATCGTGTCCCTGTCGACTGGACGGTATACGTAGAGTGCGCTAGGAACTAGACACCAGTAGCCTGGTTATGTGGCTCTGGGAAGAAATTGTGAAAAATTCCCAGAGTGAATATTCCTACTAGCATGTATCTGTAACTTTTCTCTTACCAAGAATAGACCATAGCTCTAATTTCACAAACGGCTTAAAATGGATTAAATTGATGCCCTTTGCTTGCCGAGAGACAAGTCACAGCATTGCACCTCAGGAAAGTCTTGATAAGGTGTGTCAAGCAGACATTTTGACAGAACTCGAGTTGGTTCCAAGGTCGGAGCAAATGAAGAGCAGCATGTGCTGAAATTAGTCATTGCTGCTAGCTGAAGATGTTGTCGTTGGCTCTGCAAGTTGCAATGGATCTCGATGGCTCACCAATTATAATGCAGAATATGTAAGAATATTAGAAAGTTTGGAAGGTGAAGTGTATACAGTGAGAACTAATGAATGTCTGACATTTTGGCACGGAGTAAACTCTCTAAGGCAGAAGTGTCAAATATCCATTTGTCCTCAAAACAGCCTCACCTCTTCTAAGTTGCATTCCTTCTATCCTTATTTCTCAATAGAAACAAATTAACAGGGATAGAATAATGAAAGAAAGAACATAACTCGCCAGAAAATCAAGTGGATGAGTAGCTTGAAAAAAACTAGTTAACGTTTCGCCTTTGCCTTGACAAGTAGAGAAGTTGTATGACCTGGGACGTGTCTCAATAGGAGGTTTCATGTGGACTTGCGTACTTAGCTACACAGCGTCCCCCGTAGCTGGGTTACGACTTGCATACTTGCACTCCGTAACCCGTCTACGGGGGACGCCGCTTAGGTACGCCACCTCTTATTGATGCACGTCCTTCATGCTCGAAACGTTAGCATCATGGTTTTATTTCTCGTGGCAAGACCTTTACCCCATGGAAGGTTGTTGGGAAAAAAGACTTTGCTTGGCTTGCAATACACACTGTAATATTATTGCTCTGAACATTAGAATCTCAATATATAATATATAATATAATATAATATTTCCCACAGCCCTCTACAGTAATAGAATGGCTATAAAATCAATGCAAAATAGCTCTAGTGAGAAGGCTGTGCAATATTAAACTCAAATTAACCCTCGTGTAGTATCAAAGTGGACGTGGATCTCAAACCGCCGTCTCGCCGTCTGTCCGCAGTCTGTCCGTCGACGCCGTGTGCGCAAAACGCCGCGCGTGGTCGTGCCAAAATCAGTACGAAGTCGATTGGCCGATCAGTTGGGCATCCGGCCGCCCAAGGTGCCCGGTCAGGTGATCCCGCGCGGAGTCGTCAAGAAGGGCGTCTCCTCGAACGTCGCCGCCACACCCACCATCTCCTCGGTCACGCTGCACATCTTCGGACACCGCAATCAGCTCGACTACTTCGGCTCGGGGTGAGGGAATGGCGCGGCGAATTGAGTGGCCCGGCGCAAACGGGTTGTCACATCCACTTTCAAATGCTAACTGGGAATGCAAAATGCTAACTTTGTCGTAATTTAGTAATTTTTTTGAGAATAAGTCGGTCACAAAAAAAACTATTACCTACAAACTGGGTTTTGAATGCTAAATAAATGTCTCACTAATTTCCCATGGAATCTCTCTAATTCAAAACCCAGTTTGACATAGTTTTTTTAGAGAACAGTGCGAAAGATAGGACAAGCAGGCGTGAGCCTTCGGAAGGTAGTAATAAGTCGTCCGTTTTACTTGAAAGTGGTTGATTTTGAAATCGAAAAAGTTGCTTGTAGGGTCTCCTGGACATTGCAATGGGTGACTCAAGTTATCGAGTCAATAGTTGCCACAAGAAAAGCGCTGCGTTTATTTGCTCACATAAGTGAACGGCTCTGGGGCTGTAGAAGCCTATTGCCGACGATGTCAGCCATCCGCTAGCAGTGAAACGAATGTGAACGCAACCCGACATTCCGCCGCAGATCCGACGAGGAGACCGGCGTCGGCGGTTCGGCCGTGTCTGCTCTGCGTCGGCCACGAACGTCGGCCGCTCGCCTCGAACGCAGCCTGGCGCACCGCAAACTGCTGTCTGCGGGGGCGGTCCGTTCTCACGCCCCCGTGCCTCGCTACGCCCCCGCGATCAGAGGGCCAGCCGACCTCATATCCGGGATCCTCGACAGCCAATCGGTGTGGCACTCACAAGCCACTCGCGTCTCGATCAACCGCGACCGCACATTCACCGTAGCACGTCCGCCGCCCGTGCCGCCCCCCGCCGCCCCCGTCGACGTGCGCACTGCAGGGGCGGCGGCCACCCAAGCCCCCATGCTGCCTGAACGCGGGGGTGGAGCCTCGCGCCCCACCGGGGCCGGTTTTGGCAATGGGGGGCGGAGCTTTGCGGGTGCCGCGTGCCAAGGGGGTGGCTTCAGAGGCGGCGGGGGCGGCACGGCCAACGGCGATGCCCCCGGCAACGCTGGATATGGGGGCTATGTGCCGCCCCCCGCACCCCCTATGACATTGGGGGGCGGCGACGACGAGCGGGGCTGGAAGTCGGAGACGGACGACGATGAGGACGAGGACATCGACATCTACAGCGACATCGAGGTGGGGGCGGGAGAAGCAATGCCGCTGCCGCCCCTGCAGCCCCCACCGCCCCCGCCTGTCGCGCTTGTGGGGGCGTGTGAGGGGGCGGCCAGCGATGACGATAGCGACGTGGACCTCGTCATCGATGACAACGTGCCGCAGGTGGGTTGTGGTCGGGCGTCGAGCTGCGGTGGTTGTGCCATCATGAGGCAGGTTACGGGCAGCGCTAATGGCGTATTCAGTTAGATTGTTTGATTGGGGTGTTCCACTGCACCAGTGCACACCAAATCACTTTTGATTGGGGTGTTCCACTGCACCAGAGCACACCAAATCACTTTTGATTGGGGTGTTCCACTGCACCAGAGCACACCAAATCACTTTTGATTGGGGTGTTCCACTGCACCAGAGCACACCAAATCACTTTTGATTGGGGTGTTCCACTGCACCAGTGCACACCAAATCACTTTTGATTGGGGTGTTCCACTGCTCCAGTGCACACCAAATCACTTTTGATTGGGGTGTTCCACTGCACCAGAGCACACCAAATCACTTTTGATTGGGGTGTTCCACTGCACCAGAGCACACCAAATCACTTTTGTTTGGGGTGTTCCACTGCACCAGAGCACACCAAATCACTTTTGATTGGGGTGTTCCACTGCACCAGTGCACACCAAATCACTTTTGATTGGGGTGTTCCACTGCTCCAGTGCACACCAAATCACTTTTGATTGGGGTGTTCCACTGCACCAGAGCACACCAAATCACTTTTGATTGGGGTGTTCCACTGCACCAGTGCACACCAAACCACTTTTGATTGGGGTGTTCCACTGCACCAGTGCACACCAAACCACTTTTGATTGGGGTGTTCCACTGCACCAGAGCACACCAAATCACTTTTGATTGGGGTGTTCCACTGCACCAGAGCACACCAAATCACTTTTGATTGGGGTGTTCCACAGCACCAGAGCACACCAAATCACTTTTGATTGGGGTGTTCCACTGCACCAGAGCACACCAAATCACTTTTGATTGGGGTGTTCCACTGCACCAGAGCACACCAAATCACGTTCAATTGGGAGGTCTATCCGCCCTCGGTGTACACTTTCCTGCACTGACAATTTTGACGGTGTTGGCCAGTGTAGACCTGTCACTATCACTTTTCTCCATCTCCATCCAGATCGACTCCAGCAAAGATGTGTGTTGACAGAAATACATTTGAAAGGCTTAATGACTAGGGGTGAACTGCAGAGTCGTTTCCTAACTTTATAAGTGAGCTGATTGCCATAATTTTACGACAGATGTAAGATGGACTTGTTGGTGGTTAATTCGGTGTTGCAGAAAGATTTTGTAACTTATCTCTAAGGTGTCGTCCAAAGATTGATTCTATTTTATCTCTGGTCTGACAGATGCGTTATGCCAAGGTGGAATGTTTTTAATTATTAGAAAGCAAACATACTAAAAGTTCGCCAAGAAAAAGCGATATTCATGCTAAGATTGTGACTTACGACTGCTAACATCCACGCCTAACTTTACACTGAACTTAAGAACTCGCAACAATGAAAAAAGCATCTGTAACACGGTTTGTCCATTGACTTCAAGGAAGCCTATATTACATATAAATATAATATAAAGGCCATGTTCCACTAGGGCTGCAACCTGCCGATCCGAAACTCCGACCCGCTGGCATATTCCACACAGAAACCTCAGACTTTCCTAGCGCACGCGCAGTGCTTTGAAACATGACAAAGTTCTGGCAAGACAAGATTTCATGCTGGGCATGGGGGTTTCAGATAATTTACTTCTTAATACTCTTCAAGCTGGTCGCTGGCTAATTTACCTAGCATTTGTTTGTCTAAATAATGGTATTTAAACGTATATTTATGTGAAATCAATCGATGAATTTGAGAAATGATGTATTTCCATGTCGATTTTGGCAGATGAAAAGATGACAGCTGACAGTGGATAATTGTATCGGCATGACTCGCCTTGTTCCTAATGGTCGGTTTTCGAAAGCCCGCCAGTTCCAATCTTTCGCGATAGAAAATATCCTATCTGCCGAGCTGTTCGCGCAATCTGTCACATGCATGCGCACTGACATCCAACCGAACCTGCCGGGTCCAAACCCGCGGGTTGCAACCCTTGTGGAATATGGCCTTAAGGCTAGACCCGCAACCGCCCATACCTGCCTGTATACCAAAACGTGTGAAATTGGACGCCATCTTGATTGGGACCAAAAACCTCCTTGGTGCAAATTTCATATTGTAATTCAGCTAGCCCAGACCTATTATTGCTGGAAAATATTTGTGAAATGTCACTTGTTGCTATTTCCAGATACGATTAAAACTTGTCATTAGAAACGAAGATTTCCTTGATGCAAATTTCATATCGCAATTGAGGTAGCCCGGACCTCTTCGTTTTGGTAAAGGAAACACTTGTGATGTAACACTTGTTGCTATTCCAGATCCAATTAATACCTCATAACATTACTTCTGAGTACTTTTGCCTCTGAAAGAGCTGTCTTGCAAATTGTTTATTGTCTAATCGTCTATTATTCAATTTGGCATGCTTCTCAGTACCCGGTTGCATTTAGCTATGTATGGGTGTGTTCCGAAACTATCGCCCGACACCCGGGCGGGCGCTGACCGGTCTAGCTGACGCCATTTTTGTTCTCTGGGAGTTACGGACCGGTTTCTGGGAGGGTTTTAGGGGCAAATTATGGCAGGAAAATTTAAAGGTTAACTATACATAAAGAAACCTCTGACCGAATTGTCACACAAATATCTCACAATGTAATGTGATAAATTCTTTGGGACACATTACAATTTTATTTACCACTTCGAATTCTCTGTTCTTCTTCTGTCACCATTATTACGAAGCTATACAACTCGTCGCTCAAAGTGACAGGACAAAGTGACGGGAGTTGGGGCAAAATGCCCAGCTGCCAGACCCTGGGCGTTTCGAGTGCGACCGGTCGCGACCGAAATGTCATGACCGGCGAATTACGGAACGGCCGTCTGTCGCCCGCTCTTGGTTTCGGAATGGTCCTGGGCGCGCCAGGCGGCGACCGGTCGCCCCCGGACGAGTTTTGGAATACCCCCATACATAGTATATAAGCTTCCTTGAAGTCAATGTGTTTGTCATAACTTTAAGATAGGACAGCTATTTATGCTAAGATTTGTTCTGTAATTCATCCCCAGATTTAGAATTTAAAAGAAAATGGGACTTAAGGGACAGATCAGTTCGCCAGAAAGTGGCATCCAGACCAAAAGTTGCCGAGTTCTCAAGGCCACATTGTTGAAGTTATCATTTCAATATTTTAGTATGTTGTAGACAAAAGACATAAATAAGGGCGATTATGGCCCATTTTTCGAAAATTTGCCCCTGGAATGCTAGAACATACCCCAAAACTCTTCATTTTTGACATATTTTGGGGCCATTGTTTACGAAAGTACAAAGAAAAATTGGGGAATAGGGCCATAAACTCCCTTATTTACGTCTTTTGTCTACAACACACTGAAATATTGAAATTATTACTTTAGCGGTGTAGCCGTGAGAACTCGGCAACTTTTGGTCTGTTTCGTGCGAAAAAAGTGCTAATTGCGCGATTTTGGCCACCTTGAAAATAATTTTTCGACCAAACTTGTAAATATGTGTATTACAACGTGTAGGTCTACATAAATGTGTCTTACTAGTGATGTGTCTCATGCCGATAGGAGGCGATTTACTGAAACCGTTATCTGGAAGTGATCTTCCTCTTTAAAAGATTGATGCGGCTGAAAAGTGCGCTCTGGGAGGCTCATTTTGCGCGCATATTTGATAGGAAGTGCACTGACAGCTGAACTGGCCGAGAGCGTGACGTCACACTGCACTTTCCAGTGTACACTCAATGCATCCCAACTGAATTTTCCATGAGTTATACCACTGAGTTAGTCCATAATGTTGTGCAAAATAGCACCATGGACGGTCAGATGCGAGACTTGCGCTTGGCTACCGAATAGTGCAGTGACCTAACCTAACTCTGTGCGCTCCTACAGGTGGCCTCGCCCGCGGAAGCCGACAAGTACGACCCTGCCGAGCCGTGCGACGACAGCTCCAGCCGAGAGTTGGTGGTCAGCTCTCCCGGAAGGCAAGGGGACTCTCCTGGTCGGCAAGGGGACTCTCCCGGAAGGCAAGGGGACTCTCCTGGTCGGCAAGGGGACTCTCCCGGAAGGCAAGGGGACTCTCCCGGAAGGCAAGGGGACTCTCCCGGACAGCAAGAGCAACACCTTCACAGTGACGGCAGGGACAAACCGGGCAGTCCTGCCACACAGCACCTAGATAGCTCAAGCTCAATGCCTGAAGGGGCGGTCTCGAAAGCGGTCAAAGAAGTGCTCAAGGTGAGCCCAAGGAGAAGTGCTCCAGTTGCTAGAGTTAGCAATGTCTATTTCTATTTTTTTGGGATATTGGATGGGTCATTCATATGTGATTTGGTTGTCTTGTGGCTTGGAATTCATAATGCTGGGAGCCAACTGTGGCAGGATGAATAGAAATTGAGGATGACTGGGTTAAAAAACAAATAGGTTTTTACTTTGTTCACGGTGTCTATGACAGCCTAGCTATCACCCTTGAGGAAGTAGGTAACTAGTAATGTGCTAACAAAACGTCGGGAAACCAGTGGGACATTTATTTAGCATGCAAACCCCAGTTGGAAGTATATTTTTTCCAAAATTGCTGTTGCATTCAGAAGGAGTGATGGCAATTCAGCAACAGTGCTGTACTCCAAAGTCCAAAGGTTTCTAGAGTTCAATTTATCTCTTTAATGCTCAGTTGTCTTATTTTTATCTGTCAATGGTGACATGAAAACAGAAGTATTTTTCAAATTAATTGGCCGAATTGACAAGCAAGCAAGACAAGTAAGATTTATCAGCCAGCAACCAGCTCGAAGAGTTGTACAAAGTAAATTAGCGAATAAAAATAGTCATGTGAACTTGTTTTCAATGTCTTTGCCAGGTTTCAAATCAAATGAAAGGTACACGGGAATAACGATACAAGTCACCTTTGAGCAACATCGACAAAAGTGAGCTGAAAAGCATGCTGCGTGTTATATTAAAATGCGATTTTTGTGGACTTGCATTGTTATGTCATGCAATCTGCAGGTGTTTTCCAAAAGCTCATGACAACCACAACCATCACTATCTCGATTTTGCCGTAAATGGATTAATATCGTTATTCCCGTGTACCTTCCCTTCAGATGGTTTTCAAATAAAGTTAGCCAGGCCAAATCGTTGGAACCGATTTTACTACTCAAACCTAGATTTACTTACATATCAAACTCAATTTACTAGCTAGTAGAACCAAACTATAATAGCAGACCAAATTGAATTTCAAAACATTTCCGTCGTATTAAACCTGGGTTATACAAATGATGCTGATTAAAGTAAACTCAGATGATGCTGATTAAAGTAAACTGAGATGATGCTGATTAAAGTTAACTTTCTATGAATTTCCTGTGGGGTTTTGCGATTCTATGAGTGTCAATTGGTCGGATAGTTGTGAGGATTCCTTGTATATTTGTTTTGTTGCAATCCGGTAAGGGGTGTGGCCTGGAAAGTGAATCCAGTACGCAACAAATTACGCAATAAATAAGCTAGCCGAGTACAGCGCTCATTGAACTGGCTTATGCTAGTTTCATTGAGCGGAGTTCTCGGGGCACTTTGTTTAACCTCGTACTGGAGACACGTTATAGACCACACCTTAGGTTGGACCGCAATGTTACCTATATTGACACTTGACAGTATCCTCAAAACTATCACAACCAATTCCCAGCCTTTGCACCTCGAAAGATTTCACCCATCAACTCCTTTCAAGCGTTCTAACTTGTAACCCTGTTGAGCCGGTTCATTGAAGGGTGGACTAGGCTCGCTTTCAACGCAGATTTCACCTCGTTTCACCACCGGCTACACTTAATAGGCAACACCTGTTTTCGAATCATGATTAAACAAATGTCTAGCAAATCCTCACAATGATGACCACCAATTGACACCATTGGAATCTCAAAAACCCCCCTGGAAACGCAAAGAAAGCTTTATTCAATAATCATCATCTGCCGTCAATGAATTACCTTAAATGCTCGCTAGCAACTGTGGCCGGTTCAGCACAAGCAAAGCTAACCCGATTCCTCCTCTACGTCCGCAGGTCCACAAGGAGAGTTCGACCACCGCCGAGCCAATCCGCGCCGGCTCCGACGAAGACGACGACGACGAAGACGACGAGTGCCCCAACTTCTCGATCTACTCGGCCGTCTCGATGGACATCGCACGCAACACTGACTCCGACCCCGCGCCGCCAGAAACAGTGCGGCTGGAATCTCCGCTGCCCGCGCCCAGCTCCGGCAGCTCCAGCGAGTCGGAAGACGACACCACGAGAGCCGGCAGCGTGACCAGACCCGACAGCGTGACCAGACCCGACAGCGACCAGCGGCCAGACAGCGAAGCTCGTGGTGCCATCGCCCGAGACGAAAGCGCCGTTAACGACGACAAATCTGCGTCGGACCACGAAGACATTTCTGCCGACGTCCTGATGCTCGGCGAGGAAGTGAAGAAAAACGACTCTGCAAGTCTGCTGACGGTCGACGGCCTGAAACTCAAGGCCGGTCTCGGCGACATCTTCGCGTCGGACGACGAGAGCCTGGTGGGGGGCGCGACGTCGCCCGTCTCGGCCACGAGCTCCGCGCACACTCCGCCACCCACCGGCCTCGAAGGGCTCGAGACCGAGGCCATCTCGGAGGCAGACGACGCCGCGCACTTCGACGATCTCAGCGAGACGAGCTTCGCCACCGTTGACGAGGATGGTGAGATCCCGTCGGAGACGCGGCGGCGCAAGAAGAGACGCGAACCGGCCGATTACGAGGAGGGCGAGATTGTCGACGAGCGGCCGGTCGAGGCAAGTGCGGTTATCGGCGAGATTAAAGTGAGCGACGAGAACGCGGACGTAGGGAAAAAACCATCGAAGGGCGACGACGACGACAAGGGCAAGAAGAAGAAGAAGGCGGTGGCGGAAAAGCCGGCCGCCGGCAAGGACCGCTCCGTGCTCAGCAGCAAGGAGAACAAGGACAAGAACGGCAAGGAGGACCCCAGCGTCGCGTGGAAGAAGCCGAGCAAGGCCAAGGAGCGGAACTACCGCGACGGGAAGGCCGGGAAGGAGCAGGCGCCGGTCAGCAAGGAGAAGGAGTCGTCGCGCAAAGAGCGCAAGGACAAGGACCGACGCAAGGACAAGCGCGAGGACCTCGAGCGGTACAATGTGCGCAAGATGGTGGACAGCAAAAAGCGGTCGCGGAGACGTGACCCGTTTGGACGCGATCTATCGCGTGATCGATCGTACACGCGTTCGCGGTCGAAAGACTCAAAGGGGTGGCGGCGTTCGCGGTCGCCGTCCCCGAAACCGCGCAGACGTTCACGGTCGAAAGACTCCAAGGGGCGGAGAAGGTCGCGGTCCAAAGAGTCTAAGGATCACGGGAAGCGGGCGCCGCGCAAGTCGCCCGCAAAGAAGCCGCGTTCACGCACGAAGTCGCGGCACCGTTCGCGGAGCCGGTCGGCTAAGTGGCCGCGGGGGAAGGTGCGGAGTCGAACGCCCGACAGACTGAAGGGGCGGAGTCGATCGATCGACCGGCTCAAAGGCCGCAGCCGTTCGATCGACAGACTGAAAGGCCGGAGTCGATCGATGGATCGTCCCAAGGGGAGGAGTCGTTCGGGTGATCGTGCCAAGCGGTACTCGCCAATACGAGGTGCCCGCAAGCGTACGCGGTCACGCAATCGGTCGCGACTGCGTTCGCGGTCAAGGTCGTTTGTGAGGTCGCGCAAGGACTCAGACCGCGGCAAGCCGGCGTTGGCGAGCAAACGGCGGTCGATTTCGCCGTCATGGACGCCTTCCTGGTCGCGATCGGGTTAGTCATCGTGATTGCCGACGGCGCTCATACGTTAAGGATTATCATTTCATTAGGATTTTTGGTGGTTTTTGGATTTTGGATGGGATTTTCAAAATGTACTAAAAAATTGGGTATTTTTTATTATTTTTGGGCTTCGATGCTTTCATTAGAATCTAGGACACCTAGGTTAAAAAACAACAATTGGTTCTTTTGGTCACGTTTTTGAGTCAGTCTAGCTATCGCCCTTGAAATCACCTGCTTGTCGGGGAACCAGTGAGACTTATTTAGCATTCAATTCCCAGTTTGAAAAAGTTTTTTTTTAATGATCGTTCTTGCACAGCTTTTATTGTTTATTTTTACTTGTTAAATTTGAATTTGTATTCTTTGATGTTTCACATACACCTCACTAAACTTCATTTCATGTTAAGAAGGAGAGTTGATTTGCATCTTCGTGAAGGACCCAC
This sequence comes from Nemoura dubitans, assembly GCA_921293005.1. NCBI lineage: Eukaryota > Metazoa > Arthropoda > Insecta > Plecoptera > Nemouridae > Nemoura > Nemoura dubitans. The sequence goes on from OV121073.1 coordinate 44,145,986, forward strand.
TGCCTCTAGACGCAAGCCAAGACAAGCCATGTCAAGACAAGTCAGACAAAAGACTCTGTCGGCAGTTTTGAAGCTCTAAGCTCATGTCAAGCAGCAGTGGGTCCTCGAGGAAGATGCAAATCCACTCTCCTTCTTGACTTGAAATGAAATTGAGATGTGAGGAGAAACAACCTTCTCCTGCATTTTGAACACTGCCAAATGTTCCGTTTTGTTTTTTACATTGATTTTAGCACCGCATTCAACTATTCATCAAGTTTGTGGGTGAATTACTCAGTCATAGTTCATGCACAACTTATCAAAACTCAAACTTATCAAACTAACAGAAATTTGATCCATCCTGTAACATGATCCCTATGTTCAGTTGCTAACAGTCACAGCCATGGTGTAATTGGGACTTGGGACATCATTGCACATACTATGGGGTACAATACAACATGAGCACGACCAAATACTAAATTATAATACTATGCTTGGAAATGCTTTTTCCAACAGGTTTTTGAAAGCTAGTTTTCAATTCATTAGTTTTCAATTTCACTGCCTATGGCTTAACATGGGCAGTGATTTGACATCTAGAGTGATTCCGAGTGAAATGAAACGAAAAATAGTGACATGATCGCACCCTTGATTTGTGTTTTAAGAGTGATTTCAGAGAAATCAGCAATATTTTATCAAGCATTCAAAACCCAATTTGAAATAGGTAGTACTTTGAAACCTTTTGAAAACTAGTGCCAAGGCCAGGCCCAGCAGACACGAGTCTTGGATATGTAAAGACGCCCACCTTCCTCAACAGGTTCGTACTCGCATTCGTCGCCGTCGAGTTCGCCGGGCTCGTCGCGGCGCAAGCCGTACCGCTCCTTCTCGCGCAGCCTTTCGCGCACGTGGACGCCTGAACCCCATCTCCCGCTCATCACCAAGGCGACCGGCGGCTTGAAGAACGCCAAGAAGCTCACCGTCACCGTGTCCAACACCAAGGAGGCCAAGAAGAAGAAGAAGGACAAGAAGAAGAAGATCATCAAGAAGAAGGCCAACCCGTCTTCGTTGCCCGAGAAGCGGAAGAAGCGCAAGGACAAGTCGCCGCCGCCGTCCAAAGAGGTGTTCACGTCCGGCGACAACATCCTCGTCAGCGTCAACTTCAACAAGTCGTCGAAGCAGCTGTCGAAAGACGCGGTCGCCGGCGTCTCCGAGGCGGCCAAGCGGAAACTGGTGGACGACGGGAATCCGGACGGTGGCAAGAAGCCACGCAAGGACAAGGCGAAGGCGATGCCGGCACTGAAAGGCATCCAGGCGCGGCTCGGCGCCGCTAAAAAGCCGAAGAAGACGGGACCGAAGCTGAGCCGCGTGCAGGCAGCGGCGAAGCGCAAGCCGATGGCGATCATCGACTTGGACCAGTCGCCGTTCCGCGAGCAGACGCCGTCCCCCGCCGACCTGATCGTGCTCAGCGACAGCGAAGACGATGCGGTCAAGAACGTCAGCGACGGGCCACGAGAGAACCGCGAGACGAGCGCCAGTCCGAAGGGCTCGTCCAAGACGGGCACCAACACGGCGACCAACGTGTCCGAGTCGCAGTCACCGATTTTGGGCGGCGGCGTCGGGTACCTGGCGTCGGCGACCGGGCCCAAGACGCCGCCTGAGCCACAGGTGGGTGCAGGGAGGGACGGTGCTAGTACCGGGGTGGCGACCTTTGGGGTATCGATGCGATTGACTCAACTTTGACGTCAACGTAATTTTCAAACTTAGGTAAGAAATTTTCAACCTCTAGCCAAGACTAGGTATTCAAAATCATTCAAAATTATTGTAATAAATTGCACTCTTTATTCACATACTGAGCTATCAGGTGACAAAATTTCCTGGCCACACCTGGGTCTTTACCCTACTTGATATTTTATTTGAGAAACAATTTTCTATTCGATAAACCAAACCATGAGCCGTGAATATCACCACGCTTTAAAAACTTGCAGCTTTATATTGAGTCGTAGAAAGGAATCGAATTTGTCCTTTTTCCTATTCGGATGCTGTTCAGAATCCCCTCAATACAGAAGAGTGATGAATACCTGCTCTAGCTGGATGGCTATAAACTCAAATGAATCCTAGTGCATCCGTTGTTTCCGTGAAACCACAAATATAAGGTTACCCAGATATTCTACCATACCTAGCTATGGCTACGGCAAAATTTGATGCTAGTCATTTCGCCGGCAATCGCTGGTTGCAAGCTGTTTTAACCAGGTTTGGGTAGGTAGAAAACTCGGCGTAGAAAACAGGTAATTAACGCGTATTTTCTACAGTAGGAAACGTAATGTAGGAAACTGAGTTTTCTACGTTTTCTACACGTAGAAAACTAAATTGATGTTAAGATGCATCTTAAAAAGTGCAAATGCAAAGTAGGTCGTTTTTTCTACATCAACATGCATTCACTAACCAGGCACTTAGCCTTTAACAATTACAAAAAAGGGTCAGGACATAATCTAGAACATAATCTAACTTGAATTCAATTTATAAAATTGGACTTGAAAAATTTTGAATTTGAAAAAATGTTCCAAATATAATTTTTGGCTTCACACAGGTCATTGTAAGATACCTATCATAGTAACTTTGACAAGAGAACTTAAAAATAACATTAAAAAAATCTGCAATCTGTAATGGTTAAGAATGGTAATGGTAAAGACCATGCAAAAAGCCGCGTTTTTATTTTTTGCTTTAATTGCCTTAAACCCCTGCAGAGCCCACATTTTATGAGGTGGCCTGCCTCCCGCCATGGTTGAGTTCGCACTTATCTCAGGGATTGCCATCACCACGAACTTGGACATGACAGCGGCCATGATTGGCGCCGAATTTCAATACGAAAACAGTTTTCTACGTATTCTACAGTTTTCTACGCGGTTTTCTACAGTTTTCTACGCGGTTTTCTACGTGGTTTTCTACGTGGTTTTCTACGTGGTTTTCTACGTGTATGTCGAAAACTAGTTTTCTACACGTCATTACCCAACCCTGGTTTTAACATCATCTACCAGGCCATGGCACAAGTTCAATATAAACAAGGGACCCAATGTTCCACATGTGGTTACAGTTACCTTGGTTACAGATGATACAACAACAAAGAGTGATTCCATCCCTTGACTGCCGGCGAAACTGTTATTGCGGGCGGAGGGCTTTCACAGCTGCTATAGCATGGGAGTGGAAAATCTGGATAACCTTATATCTGTGATGAAACCTTGACCGTCATGTGTTTGCATAGGTTAAGTTCAGCATCGCGCCGAAGGCGACGCTGCGCACGATGCTGAACCCGCTGCACGAGGAGGACGAAGACGAGGAGGATGAGGAGGAGGAGGAGGAGGCGACGGGGGGCGGAGGGACGAGGGAGGCGGGGCCCAATACGCCCCCGGAGCCACGGGGACCAACTACGCCTTTCTCGCCCACCTCACCCGACGCTTACGATCCCTTCGACCCCACCAAGTCTAACAGGTACAACACTAGATTCCCCAGTGCTCATTTCTGCTTGTACTGTCTTTAGCACAAAACTTGTTGTAACTGGAATGGCGAAGTGGTTCGGAGCCCCGGTCAGGTGGGGTAATGTACAATTGCGCTCTGTTCTGATGACCATTGTGGTGAGCACTTTCAAATTTACGGTACTTGGTGTTTTTGCTGTCTTACATAACAAGTGTTTTTAAAATCACTAAGTTACATCAGGGAGAGTACATAGATACCCCATGGTTGTATGTTAGCCCCCTTATTTGCAAACCACAGACGGCTGCAAAAAGGTCTGAAAATGCCAGACTACCATAAAGATTATCTCTAGGTACTAATATTTCTTCAATATAGCTATGTATATTCTAAACAAATTTGCTTTTTGTGTTATCTTGGTTGGGTAAATTATAATTACCTACTGAGTTTTTGTTAATTACCATATTTATCATTAGTTAAGTTAGGTATCCGTATAGTAATTAGTTATAGTTTAGTTAGGGATGTCAAACGATTATTTTTTTCAAATCGATTATCGAATTGAAATGAAAACTGATAATCGATTAAAAATCGATTAAAAATCGATTTTTTCGATTTTTTCAGAAAAAATTCGCGGATTTGAGGCAGAACATAATGGATTCTGTAAATTTGAGGTATTTTCATTTTTCACTTTTCAGGTTCACATTTGCACTGTAATAAATATCTAAAACAGCACGTTTTCAATATATCTGAAAAGACGCACTCTCTCAAATTTTAGGTTTAGAGTCACGGGAATGATTCCCTCCATTGCTACAAAGCTACAGATAAGCCAGCGCTACACAGCTGTGTGGGATTTTGTGAAACTAAAATTTAAAAAAAGTGCGCCTGCAGCAGATCTTTGCGTTTCTGACGATTTTGTTGGAATTTAGATATTTTCGATTATTTTAGTGAAATCGATTAATCGCTTTTTTCTCATAATCGATTAATCGAATCGATTTATCGTAGTCGATTGACACCCCTAGTTATAGTATTAGTTTTAGTATGTTATAATTAACATATTCCAAGAGGTTCACAATAGAAAGCAGGTTCCTTTAACAATAAATAGCCTGTACCCATTGACTTCAAGTAAGCGTATATACTACGTATTATAGGCTAGACCCGCAACCAGGTACTGAAAAGCGTGTCAAATTGAATACCATCTTGTTTGGGATTGTCAGCCGTCTAGAAAATGTGTCACAGCTTGGCACTGTCCGACAGAACTTGCAAGACAGCTCTTCCAGAGGGAAAAGTACTCAGAAATAATTGATGAGCGGAGCGAAATCTTCAATTTTACTACCCCAAAAAAAAAAAAACTTGTGTATGTTTTTTTTTTTTGTGTTACTGCGCGCTCTACGGACCAAACGCCTGAACCGATTTGAATGAAAATTTCTGAGTACCTATCTTTGTTCTCAACTTAGACCCCATGCATTTTTGGAAAAGATCGGTTCAGAATATTTTTAAGAAATCAATTTTTACGAAATTTTTCGATTTTTTCAAAATTTTGAATCTCTGTAAATTCCAAAGTTCTTAACATAACTTCACCAAAACTTCTAAACATGTTGACCTTATAAATATTTATCAAGCCTGCAAATCTTAGATCAGTAGGACTTTCCAATTGGTCTTTATTAGCATTTTTGTAGTGGTTTTTTGTGATTTTCGGTACTTTTTGATGCCTGAATCAATTTCCTAGTCACCTTGGTGACCAAGCTTTGTTGACTTGAAGTTTGTCCAAGGCAATGATTTGACAGATATATCAGAAATAAGTAGTTCTCATTTATGGAAGTAATTGATGCAAGTTTGCATAATATAATAAGAATCCACGGGCGTAATTCACATATATGTATATATGTTCAAATTACTCAATTAGCTCAAAATTAGCACATTTTGGCTATCTGACAAGTTTCGAGAGAAACAAAGGAAGGTCATTTAATCGTCTAAATTTTAGAGTGATCAGAGTTTTCGAGAGGGCAATGGTCTGGCTTGGTGCTCAATGGTTTTCATAGGCCTTCCCTTCGGCTCCACCTTTTTATCCGCTGTATACAAACCGCTACCTACGCTAATCTTCAACGCAACACAAATTGCGTTTGCGAAGCCCTAGTAGCAACAAGTAGTGCATCACAACTCACAAGTGTTTCCTTTACCAAAATAGAAGGTTCCGGGCTACCTCGATTCCGGTATGAAATTTGCATCAAGGAAGTCTTTGGTTCTAATGACAAGTTTTAATCGTATCTGGAAATAGCAACAAGTGACATTTCACAAGTATTTTCTACCAACAACAGGTCTGGGCTACCTTGATTCTAACTGAAATTTGCACCAAGGAGGTTTTTGGTCCCAATCAAGATGGCGTCCAATTTGACACGTTTTGGTATACAGACAGGTATGGGCGGTTGCGAGTCTAGCCTTATACACGTAGTATACGCTTCCTGGAAGTCCATGCCTGTACTAAACAATATTCAGGTAATTACTTTCAAGCCTTGCAATGTGCTAACATGCTTGCACTCAGGGGCGTCTTAAGGTGTGATTGCGCTCAAAACAGAAGTGTCTACGCCCCCCCCCCCCCCCCCCCCCGACAAATGTTGTACTTTTTCCATCGTAAAATAAACAATGCTACGAATAAATCTCTTAATTCTCAAAATGTATAGTTTTTACTGTACCTATACATTGTTTAGTGAATTCTTACATTTGAAAGTGGAACAAAATAAACAGCATTTCAATTTTCTACTTAGGTAAAGAGCGAATCCGATAAGAATACTAAAGAAAAGCAAATGTTTAGCTGCATTCGGCGCAGTATTACCGTCGAATGAGCAAATACGGCATAATTTCACTGAGGGCGGGCTTTCGTTTGAAAAGCCGACAGTATCGTTGTCAACCCATTGATGTATAGAAGCTGCCTCGGCCAATGCTAGTGAGAAGGGCCGACTTCCGGGTAGAAGATAGATGTGTTTTTTGTCTAGATTTATACGGCCCCAATTACCGGCCCCCCCCCCCCCCCCCCACCCCCACCCAAATGCGGTGCCCCAAGCGCGCGCTTGATCCGCCTTATGGATAAAACGCCCCTGCTTGCATGCCCCTATTGCTATATAGTTGTCAGAACGGGTGATCTCTTGCTGCAAATATTTATAAATACATCATTGATTGTATAAGATTATATCATATGATTATCTGGCAAAAATTTCCACAAGTTATCAAAACCTACCCTATCTACCAAGAAAACAGCACCGTGACTTACAATAGATAATAAATGTACCTAAAGAAGAACCAGGAAGAATGCTGTAAATAGTCGTTAAATTTATAAGACTCGTGTCTTCTTGTACTATCTATATTATTATTTATTCAGCTCGAGTTAACCAAAAAAAATATTTCAAACTAATTTTGATTTTGAATGCTAAACGATTTTCTATGATTTCCCGTCATTTGTAAATAGTTGTTCCTTGGTGGAAAGCCCGTATCTGTATTGCAACAACCGACTAACCGACGCTACCCTCTGTCCTGCAGCCCGTCGCCGGCCCGCGAAGACCTGGAGCCCGACGTCGCCAGCCCAGTCGTCGACCTGACCGCAGGGCCGACCGAGACGCGGGACGACGAGCCTGCGGACCGCACCGAACCGGTCGCCGAAGCCACGACCAGTCCGCTGGCGAAAGCACCGACGCCGCTCTCGATCCACGACTCCCCACTGCCGCTGGCCACAGAAGCGCCGCTGCGGCCAAACGCAGCCGCCGCCGAAACCGAGGCCGCAGAGAAGACGAAACCGTCGCCGACGGTGTCCGCGGAGCCAGAGACGACGTCGCCAGAGCGACCTGCAGCGCAGACGACGCCAAAGCCTTCACCCGCCAAGCCTGCGCCGGCGCCCGTGCTGCCGTCGCCCGTGTTCTCGCTGTTCTCGGCCGCGATGCTTCGCACGCCGCCGCCCGCATTGGCAAGGCCGCCGTTCTCGCAGCCGCCGCCGCCGCTGGCGATGCATCATCTGCCGCACGTGTTCCTCACGGCGCCGATGCGGCTGCCGATGCTCGTTGGCGGAGACAAGGCTGCTTTGAGAATGCCAATGGTCATCAGTGACAAGCCACTGCGGCTGCCGGTGGCCAGCGACAAGCCCAAGCCGCTGCTGAAGGCGTCTCCGCAGAAGGTGAGGGCTTGGACAAAGTGCCAGAAGTACAGTAGGTATAATGGCCATAAGAGTCAATGTTAGCAGCTTCGGTTTGAACATGAAGGCCGTGAGATGGTTAAGTCAAATTAATTCTTGCTAGAATTATAGGATATAAGGTGGAAGGATTTCTACCAACCCTTATGAAACCTAGCAAGACATCACTTTTTAAATTAATTCTTGCTAGAGAAGGATAGAAGGTAGAAGGATTTCTACCAACCCTTATGAAACCTTGCCCACACATGACTTTTTACATAAGTATATCTAGAGTTTTTATATGTTAGTAGTAGTTTGAAAGTTTTGGTAAAGTGGCATGGTTTTTCATGGTTTTTCATGGATTAAAACCAGTTTAATGGTGTTGCTGTGTTTTTGTTTTTGTAGTTCAACTCTTTTCAAAAAGTTTGTTATGAGTGACTGAGGATACGCTGTTAGGCTTCTCTTGCATAATTGCTGTCCTTTTACTGATTGCCAGTTAGCTAGAGAAACTTCGGAACCAAAGGGCATGCATCAAAACCAAGTGTCTCGTGTAAACCGTTGTAAGAAGAAAAACTATTTCAAACTGGGTTGTAAATGCTAAATATAAGTTAACTTTTTCTAGGCTAGTGCTTAAGACAGGACAAGCAGGTCAAGGAGATAGGAGGCAGGAGATAGGACAAGTAGGATAGGACCTGTTCTGGTCAACTTTCATGTTGATTTGCATCTTCAACATGTTGTTTGTTCGTAGGCCAAGACGACACCGCTGCGAGCGCAAAACGGGGAGCAGAAGTCGGCTCCCGACAAGACCGACGTGGTCGACATGGAGCTCGAGTCCCCGTACTCGCCTGCGTCCAGCGAGGCCAACGACCTGTTCAACCCCCCGGCGGATGGCAGCAAGCACCGCTCGAGCCCCGCCAAGAAGCACAAGTCGCCGCTCAAGCCCGGCGCCGACAAGTTCGACGCAATATTCGGCGCCTCGCCGCTTGCCAAGGGCAAGCGGCGGGCGGCGCTCAAGCATCCGCCCAAGGGCAAGGCGAAGCCGGCCACTGGCAAACACGATGCCAAAGGCAAGCCTAAGAAGGAGATCGGCATCAAGATGAACGAGGACAAGCTGCAGATCCTCGACGAGTTGCCCAGCTCAGCGGTAGAATTGCAGGTGAAGGACAAGGTATATGACTTAGTGAATCGCCTACTAATCGCTAACGGCATGTCGTGGCAGTCGTCGGAACGGGAAGACGATGTACGGGCTGATCGGAACAATTGTGGGCTGCCTTTTTGTCTTGCCGTTCTACGAAAAGGCAGGGTGCATTCGGGTTCGGTGGGACATTTGCACGGAGGGTTTCACCGGATGTTGTTAACTCTGTGTCTCTGTTTTCAGTATTTGAAAAAGTTAAATCGGCAAGAGAGGGTGGTTGAGGAGGTGAAGCTTTCGCTGAAGCCCCACTATGCCAAGAAACACGTGACAAAAGAAGAATACAAAGATATTTTACGAAGATCTGTGCCCAAGGTAAGAGATGTTGATGCTTTTGTGGTAGCGTGGCTGGGAATTATGCTTTGCAGTGTGCCACTTGCTATCCCGTGTGCGGGTACGTTTCTTGTCTCATACACTTTCTTGTTTTCTAGATTTGCCATAATAAATCTGGCGAAATAAACCCTCAAAAGATTGCTTCTTTAGTTGAAGCGTACGTGAAGAAGGCGAGATATAATAAGAAAAAGCCGGGAGGCACGGCAAAGAAAGGGTAAGTCTCAACATCAAGTGTTTTCAGCTGTGAAATATGAGGTGATATTAACGCTCTGCTCTCTCCATTGGTTCGCAGAAAGACGCAGGCTTACAGCTGATCGAAAGTTGTAGACTAGAAACCGGAATGAAGCTCAGCGAAAGCATCACAGCTATTTATATTTTATAATTTTGTGTACATTGACTTTACATATTATGGCTAGTATAAATTATTCTGTAAATATTAGGGTTCTATCAGACACTTCTTTACCAACAAATAGTTATACGTATTATAATGATTAATGAAATTGTGTAATAATTTTGCAAGTCGGAGCATTCGTCGTTGTGTGTTTTTGAATACAGTCTTGTCGGGCTGCCGCTGTGTGAAACGGACAGCGATGGCTGCGACGCCGAATTCCGAGGCGTAGCTTTAGTCGCATATCCCGACTGAACTCGGAACGTACTCTTTGTTTGCATTTGCAACTCGACTAACCGACATTTATATGTGATCATTTGCGTGGTGAAATAAAGCCAGGTATCTATTTCATTGGATTGTTGCCTTGCTCTTTGTGGCACCTGAAATCTTCCTTTTGCTATCTTGGGTGAAACCTTCAATTCGCAGTTTCAATCTGATTTTCTGATTTTCTGCGGCTGGTTATATCTGGCATCCCATAGGATTAGTGTACCTATGAAAATGTTACCATTTGTCTACGAACTGTGAAGAACCAATCCGAATTTGTGCCGTTTAAAATTTGTTCGACAGCAATCTCTTCTACTCTAGCTGTGGTTTTGTTCTGGGTTTGTAAAGGGCTACTAAAATATGAACAACTCTTTGTGGGTATGCAACCGTAAGTGTTTAATAGCGCCTATCGATATCCTAATGGCAAAAATTTTTTTTTTCAAACGTAACAACAAAACAAGTTTTCCAATTATTTTTACACCCTGAGCTGCCGCAAAACCTGAAGCTTGTCGAAATTGCTACGCTCATCTTCAATGCAACACAAATTGCGTTCGCGAAGCCCTAGTGTACATGCAACTAAAAAAAGGCTAAGGACCAGTGGCATAGCGCAAAATCGCGGGGCCCCCCCGCCAAAAAAAATTGTGGGCCCCCTCCTCCCCTCCCCCTCCCCTCAACAAGTAAAATTGAATTAGGGAAATTGTTTTTTAAAGTCCAAAGTATGGCATCTTATTCCTACAAATACATTATTTTTATTGCATTTGTCATTTTGACGACAGGAAGATCATGGCCTAATCATGGATCATTTCCATGGATCATTTCCATGACCTAATTCCGTTGTCAAAGAACCACCCCGAGGGTTGCAGCTTATGAACCGAGTGAGTAATGGAAATTTTGCTATTGCATCGAGCAGTGGCTTTTCACGAAAAGTTATGTTTTTTGCGAAGTCGAGAACGCCACCTCTAGTCTTGTAAGGTGTACCCATAATACTACCTGCACCAAATTTGATGTTGCAGTCCAAAATTACATTTTGTTTCAATAAGTCAAGGAGAGCTGTTGGAAGTCATTCTTGAAATTATTTTGCGTTTTAAAAACAAACACTATTTGCATGGGCTGGGGGGGCCCCCCAGCCCTGCGGGGGCGACTTCCGGGCCTCCACTACGTCACTGCTAGGGGCATAGATTAATAAACCTAGGTTCATTCGGATCATGGGTGGACTGGCCCAGTACGCTGGTACGGAAATCCGTACCGTGCCCCGGTCACAATTTCATGAAATTCAAATTCATATAAACATAATATTATCCCTCTAATCTGAATCGAAAACTTGCTGCGCAGCCATGCATTCTACAAAGCCACTCCATCAATTGACTCTAGACAGGGCCCTCCGAGAAATCCTTCCCTGCCCTAATAGCCAATACCGCATACGCTGTTAGCCAGTGGGTTGGGCCCGTCGGATTCTAGATCGCAGTGTGTTTGCAAATCCGTATCGTTCTCGGCATCTCGAGAGCGTTTCGGGCCCCAACAGGCTCGAACGCGGACCCAGCCCACGGGTTTGCCTGGAAAAAGCGTAATGTGTACTAGCTAGTGGCTGTAACAAAATTCGAAGTTCGACAAGTTGATATCCAACATGTGTTCACGTGTGGGCTAACTGCAACCAGGGGCGTATGCAGGGGGAGGGGATGGGGGTCACCCCCTCCCCCCCACTCTTCGGCCTAACCCCACCCCTTTCACTGGAGAGGGGGGGGGGGGGCAGGCCCGTTTGCGCCCGTGATTTAAGTTATAATGAAATTCTATTTACTATGATAGGAAATTTGAAACTAGGACTCCCTTTTTTTATTACCATGGTAGGTTTAGCCCAAATTTACATTAAAATTCACAATTTACAAATTTCACAAAATTCACAAATTTACATTTAATTTACATTAAAATTTACAGCAATTGCTGGATTTGGAAAAAATGTTGGCTCTGAAACTCGAAACACCATAAAATTATCGCCTGCGGCGCAAGAGGTGTCATCAGTTAGTGGTAGAATAGAATTACTGAATTACATCAAAATTAATTTCGAGGATATTAAAAATCTTTGCAGAATTGCTGGCTTAATTTATAGCTATGCCTGTTTGCAATTACGGGCCTAGTTTTTGAACAGCACAGCGAAAAATGAGCCAGTAAGTAATGAGTGAAACAGAACTTTAGTACAGGAACCTTCTTCAAGAATATATCAATAATAAAATATGCAGTTCTGACCAACCCATTCTCTAGCCCCAAATTGACCACAAATGAGTAGATTTGCTCCAATGGAAACCTTGAACTTAAAATTTTTTTAAATGTTTAGTGCATGTCCGCCCCCCCCCCCCCCCCCCCCGCCCCATACGAAAAAGAGCAAAATATGACAATCAAGTGGTGCCTAAATAGAGTGGGCTTGGATTCCGACTGTACATGGCTTGGACGACTTTGAACTGACAACTTAAGGTCCTAGAAGTGTTGCAAAATCAATGCCCCAAGCATTTCTGCATCAACCGTAACACGGCCCGTCCCATATTAGCTCCCGGTTTCTGTAATTTGATATTCACCAGCAGTTATTCAACAACTATAGTTGTTGGCGACGCAATTGTAATACAAATGTATTTGCTGAAATCTCCCAGGTATAGTCCCAGGTACTTCAAATCTCAATTGGGATGGATATTACCCAAACCATACGGAATACATTCACAATTTCGTCTTCATATTTCGTTATTTTTAACGCAAACAATAAAAAAGAACTGGCGCCCGCGGTGCCCCTTTGATAATTTCTAGTTGGGCAGACGCCCACCCTGCCCCCCCCCCCCCCCACTAAAAAAATAGTTCCAACGCCCCTAATATGCAACAATACAATATCTGTCAATTCCTGGTATTTTTGAATCCTATATCGAGTTCGATTCTAGATGTTGCCTCTAGACTAGTTCTAGGTCTAGACTAGTAGGTATGAGTGGAAAAGTTCACATGTCATGTCAAAGATTCACATCAGTTTGAAAAACATAAGACTCTAAAAAATTGCCTCTTATTTTATAGGTATACACTCATGGAATTGGAAATAGGCAGCTGCGAGAGAGAGATAGACGAAAAAGTCACTTGTAAGAGGGATGGCCTAATGCATGACAGAACTAGTTTGATCCATACCCCCTGTCAGATTCACTCTAATGCGAGCCGATGGATGATTTTATCTCAACGATCCTTTCCGCGACCAATATGTCGCTAAACGTGTTCTCTTATAGTTTGCCCGACTGATAATTTCACGAAAGGATGCTGAGCATCGATATTTTCTGTGCTTTAGCGATATGAGATTTCAGTAAGGTTATTTAAACCGCTCTCAAAAGCACCTAAATTTCATCGTAGAAGAAAATCTCAAGTAGCTCCAGTATTCTCAAACAACCAGTAGTTCAGATATTTACTTTATTTTGCAGAAAGCAGAAACATTTGCAGAATTTTTGTGACGAAAATCTATCGCGGTGCTTATTGAGCATACCTGGCAGGACTTGATCCATTTAACTTGCCGAGGGTCTACTCGAGGTATGGGTTGTCGATAGGCCATTGGCAAAGCAAGCATAATTAAATTTGGTAATTGTTGCAATTTATTTCATCATTATGCGTGTTTAGAATCGTGTATAAAACAAGTAGTTTTCAGTGTAAAACCTTGGTTCAAACATAATTTTGATCATGTGATTGAAACCTTCTTTAGGAGTTATTTTAGATTAAAAACAACCAAAGAAAAGTGGGTGATTTTTAATTGTGTTTAATGTCATAATTAATCGATGTCATTATCAGCCCTCAGCAGAAAAAATGGTTTAATCCCTGGCTATCCCCGGTGCGGTCGGAACGAAAACTGTTACTTACCAAGCATGAAACCCAAACGTTTAATTGCTTTAGTTTGATTAGAGACACGTGCTGCAGGGGCGGGGACTAAATGCGATCCAGGAGGGATCTGTTCTGAGGCCTCTCTATCGTACTCTTTTATCGGCCAAATTCCGATTCCACGAGTGTACCTACACATCCCAGCACAATAGTTGTCATATATGCACTCACTATATATATATATATATATATATATAAAAACATAAAACATCTATAAAACATCTTGGCGAAACATATTTGGGTTAATGCTACGAATGGTATTTTTGTAAAATAATATTTATTTTGCCAACGTTTCGCCAAGACTCCACTTGGCTTATCAAGGCACAAAGTTTATAAAACGAGTGTACAAGGATGAGTCTTCCAGAACAGAGATTTACAAAAACGAAACGGTATATAAAAATCAAGCCACATAGAAATAATGAGAAACTATAAACAAAGCAAATGGATACTCAAGATACAGGGTTAAGATACCGTTTCACCCCCCACCACTCATTGACTTGGTATTGTTAATAATTTCATAGTTCATCCCCTAATCTCATAGTATTGCGCAATGCGTCCAGCCCTCGATACCCATCGCAATAAAAAATTATGGGTCATTTTAAAATTATTTATGTTTAAGTTGAGCATCTTGGCTTGAACTATATTTTGAACAGGGTCCCAATCCCATATAATATTTCCATATTGGGCCCCTGCACTTCCAGCCTGCCCCTAAAGGTGGTACAGTGAGATGTACGTGAATCGGTGACTACGAAGTATTTAATATTTGGGCATTAGAGGCAGCACGGAATTATAACAATATTGTAGAAAAATACCACATGGATTATTTACGAAGTAAGTTGGACAAGCGTCAGGTTGAATTAAGCCACAAATGTACTAAATATTACATAAATAAAATCTCACATTCAATTTATTGCAATTTCAAATGACAAATTGATATCCTTATAACTTTTACAACTATAATTGCAGCCCAGATCAGTGATGGCCAACGGGCACAACCGGCAAATCACATTGGCCCCGTGCCGAGCCAGTCACTGGGAGTCGCTGTCCTGGTCGTCGCCCAAGTAGTCCCGTCTGACGTCCTGCTGCACTTGCTGCCACTTAGCCACCAGCGAGGATACGCCCTTATTCTTCTTCATGCCCTGACCGGCTGTCTTCATGCCCTGACCGGCTGTCTTCTTGCCCTGCAACACCGCAACTGTTAGCGAAGAGTGGTCCAAGCTAAGCAGTCGTAAGTTTTACTAGGATCCTTTATTACAATATTTTTCAACTGTGTTAACCGTCTAACCCTCAGAAACAGATAAATTCCACAGCATCATGTTGGCAGTTGCCATGACAAATAACTTAAGGCCGTTCATTGATGGTTGTTAAGGTAAATTGAATTTAACTTTTTTTGGATTTCCAGGAGATATTTCGAGATTCTGAGGTATTCAATTGGTTGTCAGAAGTGTGAGGATGCCAGAGATATTTGTTTCCTGGCGACCAGATAATGGGTGTGGCCTGGAAACTGTATCCAGTAAGAGGTAACTTGTCATCTGGAATGGCATCTTTCAATGTACAACAGGGTTGTTTTAAAACACTTGTAATTAATTGACGGGTGAATTTTTTGAAATAAAATGGTTCAATTGTTTGCCAGGAGTGTGAAGATTCCGAAAATACAGGTTTCATCGCGATCTGACCCAAGGTGTGGCCTGGAAAGTGTATCCTGTACGAGGTAAGGGAAGCGGCCCGAGTTCACAGCTCAATGAACAGACTCAACTCGTACTTGAACTTTAGGTTAAGGAACTTGTCAGACCGGCACTAGCAACCTTAAAATGAAAGCGACTTTGGTTGTTTTTGTGTTTTCATTTTTTCCCGAGTTCGGGCTCTGCGACCAGATGCCTGCTCCAACTTTAAAGTTTTGGGGGGACCTTCATTTTGTTCTCAAATAAGATCCAAAATAATGTTAGTATCAAATGTCATTTGGTCCATTGATTAAATTAAGTCAAGTCATTGTTGAGAGGTTTGGCAATTGAATGACATTCTAATTTAAAAATATTATTGTGAGAATGCACTAGTTAGCCAAACGATTCAATTTGTAATTCTTTGATTTGTTTTTACTTTTTAATAACATAAAAAATCTTGAAGTGAAGTGAACACAATACACAATACACATTTCGCTATACGCACACTTTTAAGCCTGTGGCCTAGGCGGGCTCTCAGATTCCAAAGTGCAGTGCTTATAGCGAACCAGTCCCATTCCCGGCCTCTCCGAACGACCTGACAAGACCTGCAAGTATACCTTCTTCCTCTTCCCTGGCTGTTCCGCCTCCCTGGCCGCCTCCTCCTCGACGGGCGCAGGCTCAGGGGCGGGTGGAGGCGTGGGCACTGACACCGGCTCGGTGGCAACCTCTTCCGTCGGCGCTGGCGGCTCTAACGTCGCCAGGTCCGAATAGAACGAGTCGAGCGCGGAGAGCAGCGCGGCCGCCTTGGGCTTCTTGGCCGGAGGCTTGGCGATCACGGCGGGCACTGCCATGTGCGTGTGCATCATGTATGGGATGTTGCCGTAGTCCATCATCGGGGCGCCCTGCACAAGAGACAGGAGGCACGGGTTAAGCATGGATCAGAGCATGGGTCGGCAAGATAAGGTTTGCTGGTGTAAAATATCATTCCCAAAAATTTTATCGGCTGTAGATGCAATGAAATTTTGCCTTTGGCAGCGTTGGGGAACCTTTAAACAAAGCACTCTTAATTCTTACAAGTTATATAACTTTATACAAGTTATATAACTTTATACAACTTATACAAGTTAATAACTGAATAAAAGTTCTATCAAGCCAAACATAACATGGAAAGTGGCGATCGTTTAGCGTATTGTCATAGAAAACCAGAGGTGGCAACATTTTTGCTCAATCTCTGTAGGTTCCTACATATATTGATTCTTTGCAAAATATCTAGTAATACCTCAAACCTAGGTAGTAAATACCTATACCTTTTATAATGTTTATCTATATTTGACTGTCCTAATATTATGTATTGACCTTTTCGACACCAAACACTAAGTACCTAATACCTAGGTAGGACCGTAGGGTAATGAGGGGATTTTAACATTTTAAAGTCATATTAAAACTTGTTAACTTTTTGTTCCCATGTACCACCATATTCCAACTGTCCGCATTGACCATGAATCGGACCAAGAGTACCTGGAATAGCCGATAGAGGATCGAACAGTATTTCAACACACAGTACTTGGCAGCCAGATGGCCCACTTGCACAAACACGTAAACAGACAGGCCTGTCTTCGCTACAAAGATCCAGTCGGCCGAAGTCAACTTTTCTATCATGCTTTAGCTTTGCAATCGGCACTGTCACTAAGTTGTACCTACAGCAATCATTGCTAATTC
Source organism: Nemoura dubitans (assembly GCA_921293005.1). Classification (NCBI taxonomy): domain Eukaryota; kingdom Metazoa; phylum Arthropoda; class Insecta; order Plecoptera; family Nemouridae; genus Nemoura; species Nemoura dubitans. The sequence goes on from OV121073.1 coordinate 44,163,019, forward strand.
AAAGAATAATTCATAAACCGACTGCGGTTGTTTAGAATGTGATAATAAATAGTTGCGACCTTACCCGTGACCTGAAGTCGTCTTGCCACCGTGTGAACTCACATCTAATTACAAGCACTGACACACAAAACTTAATTCATAAAACCAAAATGGGGTTCACTGGTGGATATACTGCATACTCAACATATGTCAGCAGTTCTAATGGAACCACATCTACAATCCAAATTGGAATTTGTTGAATGCAAACACTATACAAATTTAGACAGTGCTTAAAAAAATAGTTTCAAACTCAGTTTTCCTGAAAAACTGAACCAAAAAGTATTCTGTAATTTACTTGTCAGTAGTAATCAAAACAAGTAAAAGAAAAAACTATTTAAAACTTCAATGCAATGACATTAAACCATTTTACCAACATTACAGACTTACCTCCGACTGGTTTTATGATTAAAGGCCAAAAAAATGCAGCAAAATGCAGTGAAATTGTTCAGCGCTCAACTAGGAGCTGAGAACTTGAGAAAACCAGGCAATTGCTCTATACATACTCACTTTATCATGTTTCATGAATCATTAGTAAATACCGATGCAAGGAAACCCCTGGTAAAGTAACTAGTACAGCTTACAAAATGCTGGGTAAAAGTTCCACTTCCATATCATTGGTAAGAAGTGCTTCACGATCATATCCATATCATTCAATACTCAATTTGAAATAGGTATTATAATAATTATTAAATATTATATGTATTGTTTGTAGTGAAAATAAAAAAAAGACATGAATCTCAAACTTATTAAGGACAGGAAGGTCATGTTATGTCCTTGACACAACAAGCCAGGGCTCCGATTCACGAAGCGGAGTTATCAACCCTGGAGATAAATTTGTTACATGCTAAATTCACTGAAAATTGAATCTAATTGCCTGAAAAGAAATTAATCCTGATTCTTGCCCAAAACATCTTCAACTCCGTTTTGTGAATCCACGCCCAGCGTTGTCTCTACACACCCGAAACCGACCTCCCATCACCACATTATAATTTTTGTATGCTTAACGTTCCCACAGCCTTCTAGCAACATATAATGGCCGTAAGAGCCAACGCATAACAGCTACAGCTAGGAGATTGAGAGATGGTAAACTCAAATAATCCCTAGTGTAGTCGCCATGCACATGCCATCCTCGTGTTCCTCACCAAGTTGACAGCCGGCACCATCGGAGGCTGGTACGTCGGCATCATGTAGGCCTGCATTGGATGCATCATGCCCATCATCTGCTCTTCAGGCCGCGGCTCTTGGGCTGGTGGCAGCAGCGTCGGCCGGCACATGGGCAGCTCCACTGTGTCCACCCCCGGGGGCAGCGGCTCTCCGTACGCAAGTCGGGCAGGGGGCGTGGGGGCGCGGGGTGGCGACGGCGGCAGGGGCGGTAGCTCGGCGGGGGGCGGCGGGGGAAGCGGGGGCGGCGCTGATGGGAGGGGGGGTGGTATCGAGGGCGCCGGGGGTGGGGGGGCGTCGTCTGCGGGGGACGTGCCGCAGGCGAGATCTGAAACGGGGAAGCGCGGGTGGTTGGCGAATGAACTAGAGTGTTTGTTCGTGTTTAGAAGGAGGGCACTGTTTCACTCTCGAAGGGGCCGCCTTGCTGTTAGAAGAGCCAAAGGTGACAACATTCGCAGACCGTCCCAGTGTTCCGCTAAAGGGTTGAACGGTCTGAGCATCGAATGGTTGATAGCGCAATGTCTGGAGTCTACAGAGCAATACTTCCTTCTTAACGGGTCATTTCAGCTCAAATCAACTGAAAAAGCGGCAAAATTGACCTGACCCTCTCCAAACTTTACGAAACTTGGTATACACCTTCATGATACCAAAAAAAAGAACTCCTTTGCAGGATTTTCCCCTAGGGGCCCTTGTTTTTTTGTTTTGGCCCTTTAAAAAGTCAAAAAGTGAGTGTGCAGGCTTTTAGAAAAACGACAATATCTCCATTCAGAGCAGTCCAAACGTAGTATCTCAAAATATGTTTGGAAAGCTAAATAATTAGTCTATAATATATGTCAGCAACATTTTATTTTTTTTACCCCTAAATGGTGTAGTTTTTGAAAATTAGCCCCATTTCAACCCCTATTTCTAAAAGGGTAATTTTTTTGGCTGGTTTTTTTATATTTCTTTTGTGCTATTGTGTTTAACATGTGTGCAAAGTTTAATCATGGGCCGAGGTTGGGCTCAGCTGCTATAAATTATTTTGTGTTTGAGGTGGCTCATTTTCTAGCCGATTTCAGGAATGTGAGGTTAGAGTTGACCAATTTTCAAATCATGGCATCAAGCATAATTACGAGGAAAATTTTCGAAATCTGAAGTTGCGTTTTTTTTTTTTGTTGTTTTCAAATTTGGTAACCCAAAGTTACATTTTACTTTCCACGTTGAAGTTATTTTAATGAAAATCATTTTTTTAACACGGAAAAATTGATATTTGAATTGCATTAAGTGACGTTTTATTGTTTTTCTCAGCATCTGACAGTCGGCCCATGATGAAACTTGGCTGCCTTGTTCATTATCTTCATCCCCACCAACATAATTTTTTTTCAGAGATAAAAAAAGACCTTTTTGGGGAGGGGATGAAAAATAAAAATAAAAAATAAAAAAATTCATATTTTGCAATTTAAGAAAATATTTTTTGATTTGCATTTGATCATAGATTCATTGACTAGCTGCAAAAAAAATGTCATCCCTCTATCTTCATTTATACTAAAGTTACACGTTCCGACGTTCGGGGGTGTCGAGTGAAAAGTGCCGACTTTAGCTGGCTGTAACTTAACAACGAGTCGAGTTAGGAAGAAACAAAATGAAAGGAGTTTTTTTTTGCCCTTCTGATGATATGATTAAATTTTCATCAAAATCGGAGATGGTGAAGTAAATTCAGAAGTGATCTGACGTGAAATGACCCTAACGTGAAAAATACTACAGTTACGAAACGTTGTGTCGACTTCATTTGATTTAGCATTCAACATCTAATTTGAAATTGTGTTTGAAAACTAGGGCAGTGTCTGGATGCTGCCAGCTGGTCTTGATCAAACTATGGGTTCGATACTGGCAGTGCATCTTTCAACCTCGTCCTTTGATATCAAGATTTAGCAATTGGGATATGGACACTAGATTTGAATGCTAGGTTGGAATGGGATTCAATTTAATGGTTGACATATGCAGCCAGCGACCTTAGTTCTACATAGCTGGCAATGCTTCCATAAGTAAGGACTGAAACCAAGCCCTAGACTAGCACCTAGATCAAGCCCTAGACTAGGACCTAGACCAAGCCCTAGTGCTAGAACTGCAGTAGCCAGGATGCTGTTTATGGTGTTGCTTGGCTTGTAGGGAGTTCTAAACCTACTGGCTTTTCCAACTAACGTAGTTTTGAGATATTACCTCCAGCATCGCGGCACAAACTCTGTATAGAGGAACTTGTCACGCAGGCCACAACTAGAGTAGTACTAAATTAGAAGTACAGTTTGCTAGAGGTCCACCCGAAAGGGCTTAAAACTGAATCCGAAACACAGGCTAATACTTTTTCTACAAGACCCATCTCAAACCGTATAGCCAGAAAATGAATAGCCAGTTGGGTAATTTTGTGCTTCATCAATGCCGATTTAGCTATTTTTGCTACCTTGCAAAGTATTTTATGTAAAACTTTTACCTAGGTACCAATGTAAAATATTTATGATTTAAGGGACTGTGGGGGAAAAATCAACTTCACTGAGCATTCACTTAGTTAAAAATATTTCGTTCTTGGAAACTAGCTAGGTTAAGAAAAAGTACACTCTCCTCTCCAAAATGCCTGCATACCTGCCGCTTCGGGGTTCCCGCCCTTCTTCTTCCGCCCCTTGCCCTTGGGCCTCGGTACAAACGCCCGGGGGGCGGATATCCTCGGCGGCGACGGGGGTGGCGGAGTCTCCGGCCGCGAGATGTCCGGAGGTGGCGGCGTGGCGGGGGGCGGTGGGGGCGGTGAGGGCGGGGGCGGCGGCGTTGTGCATATCTCCATCTCGAGCTCGCCCCCTGCCAAGCCCGGGGGGGCGGTCGGTTCCGTCTCTTCCGCCCCCGGGTATTCCCAGCGCGTCTCGCCGCTCGTCTTATTGTGGTAGTAATACCGTTTGTGCGACCTGGACGTGAAACGGTACGCGATGTATTAGGCGGTACGCGGACGCTCGGCAGAATCTCACGGCTTGTTGCCAAGCAATAGCTTAAGTCTCTGAGCTTAAAGTGATTTGATCGGAGGAAAAACGTGACCGTGAGTCACATGTCTTGAACCTCTCAAACACTTTCGAAGTTCAAATGCACAGACCACAAGTTGTAGATGTAAACGAATAGGTACATTTTTACGTATTATTGACACCTCAAACACCATTTCCTCTATAGAAATTCAATAAAGTGATTCATAGGACTTTATTTACTTTCAAAAGATGCATTTAAGCCAGTTTTAGGAGGAAAGTTAAAATGAAAGATAGGTAGGAAGAAAGTTCAAAAAACAGAGAATCAATAAATGTGATTTAGTCACTACTTAGCGCAAGTTTCTGAATACTCTTATAGCAAACCCATTACAAACGCAACTTAGGAAACACTATCAAAGGACACTTAAAGGATAGGCGGAATGGATGTGGATGTGCTGTATTGTCGCGGTCCCTTCGAGGGAACTACGCTCGCGCGACTAAGGGACCGCTGTTGTCGGGTTATTAAACAGATCGAGCAACATTAAGACGAAGGCGCCAGCGGGCCAGGCGACGACGGTGAGCGAAACCCTGGAACATAGATCAGAGCGTAAATCTTGAATTGCTAAGGGCCATTCCAGCGTAATGTCACGCGGACATCACGCAATGTCGGCGTGTTGGATTTCATTTCATAACGAGCATCGTCCTGCAATGCTTGTTACAATTTCAAAGAACAGTGGTAAGCAATAGTGTTTCTGTCCTACTGCAGATCATCGGTCATCGATCGCATCAACTCTGCAACCGAGCGTCCGATGATCTCCACGCAGAAACACTAATCGTCACAATCTCACCTCATGGGCGATCCGCACCGGCGAAGGCGACGCCAGACGATGGCGAAGCCAGCGGTCTCGCTGGGCGGCAGTCGACGGTCGACGGCGATCCGTTTTAAATCACATTTACCTCACGGTCCGTGACATAACGAGGCCCGCCAGGAGAGAAAGAGTGACAGAGTGAGGAGGGCTGTTAGCGTACTAGTGAATGGTGTACCGTACCTATCCCACTGGCAAGCCCATCCATCGGGCGCGGCCGCCGCCTCCAGGCGTCTCAGTTCCTCCCACGTCTCCCCCAGCCACTTGGACAGGTAGGTCTGCAGCAGCGCACCTTTGTGCCAGGCACCCACCAACGTCTGCAAACGAAGAGATCCGGGCGTGAAGGCGTTACGGTCGTTCAGTGACGGCGGGTGATGATTGATGATGGTTGGATGTTGCTTTTTTTCAATTTTCACGGGAGGTTTCAAGACTTAACGCGTGTCAATTCACAATTGGTGGCCATCATTGTGAGGATTCTTTAGACATTTGTTTAATGATGATTCCATAACGGGTGTGGCCTATAAAGTGTCCAGTACGAAGTAAATTTTGCGCTGGAAGCGAGCTGCGTACAATGAACCGGCTCAACAGGGTTGTTTTGCAACATTTAAAATAAACTGACGGGTGAAATCTTTCGAGATGCAAAGGGTGTCAAGTTGTTGCCAGCAGTGTGAAGATTCCGTGAACATAGGCGTCGACGCGATCCGGCCAAAGGTGTACCGAGTAAGAGGGAAATTCTGCGCGGAATTCTGCGGGAATTCTGCCCGAGAATATTGCTCAATGAATCGGCTTTATGGGCAAATGGGAGGGGGAGGGGGGGGGGGAAAGGGTGACCAAACAGAGTTGTGGCTAGAGATGTTTTGTTGTCATTTAAATTTAAAAAAAAAAGTGACAAAAATTAAATTAAATACAATTTCGAGGTCCATTGCTAGGTGTTACCAAGAAAGTGTACATGCAGAAATGCTTTTCAGATCACTGAAGTAGCATCACATGAAAACTTGATACTTGATAACTAGCATAAGCCATGTGAGTAGGTATGCTCTTTACAACCCAAGAATCATGATTGAGAACAATTTACTGATAGTATTGCAAAACATTAATTTTAAACAATTTCTTTATTGGTTGGTAAATTGCCGCATCAAAATTGCTGCTGGGCATCTCTAGAGTTGGGACCGAGAGAAATACGCTCGGTTCAGCTGCCGATGACGACGCACAAATTCGAGAAAGTCTGGCAACTATCGGAGGCGAGGCACGCCATTATATTAAGCGGCGGCGAAACACATGGAGCTTTAAGACTGAGAGACAGTTTAAAGGGTCCGCTGCCAAACAGCCTCTTGCCACAATCAATTTCAATGCCACGTCAGATATTCAAATGCGAATTTTACGTTCCGTTTCAATCCACAATTGTTAACTTTGAGGACAACAGCTGCAATGTAGAGATAGCTATGACAAGGTGTGGTATGGCATTTAGTGTTGAATGTCCCCACAGATGTGGTTTGTTAACAGCATTTCAGCGGGAAAATTCTTTCAACAGGCAGTGTCAGTGATGTAGGACACACATTTTTATTTGCAATGCAAAGTCTGTCAATGGGCTTGTTCAGTGCTACTTTTTCCCACTGGGCTGTACTAGCAAGCTACCCCCCCTTGAAACAAACTCTCAGCGACGGAAACTACTGTGCAATCTGTGATTGCGTTTGCGAAGCCTTTCGATTTTTCCATGCCAAAAACAAAAACAGAATTAGTTTTCAGGCACAAAGTTAATGATCATTACTAAACTTCAAAATTAAAATTGCATATTTTTTAAACAAATCCTCTTTTTTAAGGCACATGAGAACTTTGTATGTAACTAAAAACTTAATCTATTCCAAACACAAAGACCTAAGTAAGGTTAGTGAGGTATTCTGTCAAGCACATGAGAAGTACATCTACCGTTTTTACTAAAAAGCAGCCCCTGTCATTGCACTGTATCTGTTTTAAAATTCCAACTTCTGCCTTACCAATGTCCAAATCTTGAGAGAGTGCATGGCTTTCACCTTGTATTTATTACTTTTTAATCATTATTAGCAGTTGGTACAGTCCATAATAAACCAAACATTGAGTTTTTTTGTACCTTCTTTGATTGTAATGAAATTTGGCACAGCCATTCATACCATTGTAAGTAGCAAACATGTGAATTTTTATATTTTTGAGGCTGCTGGTTCCGGAGTAATTGGGGGGGGGGGGGGGGGGGGGGGGAGGGGGGGGGTCAAAATTTGACCCTTTTGAGCTCTCGTCATGCGTAACTTTGGTTTTCGGGCAATAACTCGGCTCCTATCAGAGCTACATAGCTGAGATTGGTCTCATTAGAAAGGCTATGAAATTTCCTACCTATATGATTGATTTTTAAGCGATGGTCATTTTAAATGGCGGCGTAGCGAGCGCCTACATCCCGGCTTGACCAATGGTCAAATGCTCAAATACACCATCTGCGTTTTTTTTTAAATTTGGTGGAATTAACCTACATACATGTAAGAACAAGCACACAAAATTTGGTGATGCTAAAAAATTTTGTTCTCGAGATATTAATTAGTTAACGTCGACCGTATATTATGTACTTTATTACAGGCATCCACTGCTTTATAGGTACCAAGAAATAGAGATATTATCCAAGATGGCACATGATCATTTGATCTAGTATTATAGTTTTATACCTGTTGTCATTATATTGCATGCTCTCCAATCTTCATCAGATGTAGTGGGTTCAAAAATTTACTTACCCCTACCAGCCAATTTAGAGAAAGATAACATAACTTTTTATTTATATGTACACAAATTAGCCTCCCAAAAGTGTTGCCCATTCTGGGAGTTGAAACCGGGTCCCCAACTTTCGCGGCTGGTGCTCTAACCAGCTGAGCTAAATAGACACGAAATTTGAGAGAAGTAATTTGCATACAGGGTGAGAATTGAATGTCTCCATGGGGGACATTCAATTTTTGGGAGGCTGTTTTGTGTACATATAAATAAAATGACTAGCCAATTACGAGCTTTCGTAATTTAAATAAGATTATAAAGAGAATTCAACGCATACAACGTTAAATTGGAGTTAATCGAGGTTGAATGTAAATGTTGTTGCAGTATAGCAGCACACGGTTCCAGAGTTAATATGAGTATTCGTCGAATCTGGACATACCCCCATGGGGACATTCAATTCTCACCCTGTATGCAAATTACTTCTCTCAAATTTTGTGTCTATTTAGCTCAGCTGGTTAGAGCACCAGCCGCGAAAGTTGGGGACCCGGGTTCAAATCCCGGAATGCGCAACATTTTTGGGAGGCTAATTTGTGTACATATAAATAAAATGACTAGCCAATTACGAGCGTTCGTAATTCAAATAAGATTATAAAGAGAATTCAACGCATCCAACGTTAAATTGGAGTTACTCGAGGTTGAATGTAAATGTTGTTGCAGTATAGCAGCACACGGTTCCAGAGCCAATGAGAGTATTCATAGACTCTGGACCATACCCCCATGGGGACATTCAATTCTCACCCTGTATGCAAATTACTTCTCTCAAATTTTGTGTCTATTTAGCTCAGCTGGTTAGAGCACCAGCCGCGAAAGTTGGGGACCCAGGTTTAAATCCCGGAATGGGAACATTTTTGGGAGGCTAATTTGTGTACATATAAATAAAATGACTAGCCAATTACGAGCGTTCGTAATTCAAATAAGATTATAAAGAGAATTCAACGCATCCAACGTTAAATTGGAGTTACTCGAGGTTGAATGTAAATGTTGTTGCAGTATAGCAGCACACGGTTCCAGAGCCAATGAGAGTATTCATTTACTCTGGACCATACCCCCATGGGGACATTCAATTCTCACCCTGTATGCAAATTACTTCTCTCAAATTTCGTGTCTATTTAGCTCAGCTGGTTAGAGCACCAGCCGCGAAAGTTGGGGACCCAGGTTCAAATCGCGGAATGGGAACATTTTTGGGAGGCTAATTTGTGTACATATAAATAAAATGACTAGCCAATTACGGGCGTTCGTAATTTAAATAAGATTATAAAGATAACATATCTTTCATTGGTTTAAATGGCAAATTGGTCAAGATGTTATTTCTGTCTTTATGTTGCTTTTTTAAATCTACATGATTGTGTTTCCTTCAAACTAAAGAACTTGTTCAGTGCTCATTGCCTGTAATATAAAAAACAAAAATTACTTCTGGTGTTGGATGTTGGCAGTGACGTAGCAAAGACCCCCCCTAATTGTGTTGGGCACCTCCCCACCAGGCAGTAAGTAAAAATTAAATTGGGGAAATTACTTTTAAAAAAATAAAAAATTTGGCCCTTTTCTCTAAAAATCTATTATTTTAATTGCATGTATCACAGGAAGCATCTTTCTGTCGTCACAGAACTACCCTCGAGGGTTGCTGCTTCTGAACTGATTGAGTTATGGCGATTTTGTAATTGCATGCAGAGAGCATGCAATATAATGACAACAGGTATGAAACTATAATACTAGATCAAATGATCATGTGCTATCTTGGATAATATCTCTATTTCATGGACCTATAAAGCAGTGGATGCCAGAAATACAGTACGTAATATAGGTAGTCGATGTTAACTAATTAATATCTCGAGAAAAATTTTTTTTACCATCACCAAATTTTGTGAGCTTGTTCTTACATGTATGTAGGTTAATTCCAACAAACTAAAAAAAAATCCCAGATGGTGTATTTGAGCATTTGACCATTGGTCAAGCCGGGATGTAGGCGCTCGCTACGCCGCCATTTAAAATGACCATTGTATAAAAGTCAATATCTACTTGAATCTATTTTAAGCATAAAGATATTATAATTAGGGATGTCAATCGATTAAGATTAGGGGTGGGCACATATTCTATTAATGGATTATCACATAAAAAACGATTAATCGATTCAATTTTGAATAATCGATTATTTTAAATTTTAAAAATCCTGCCGAAGTTCGCAAACGTTCTTGAGTTCTGATAGCTGTTGGTTCTTTGGCCCACTCTGGCAGCTCTTTTCTGGAGACGTAGAGAGGTGGCGAAAAACAGACTACACACTCCAACAAACTTAAAAAGTGAAGTTTGGAGAAATTTTGGCTTTGAGGTAGAGAGTGCTGAGTGGAGATTGCTTTTTCTCCCCCCTACAGATATTCCTAGCATATAATTTTAGAATTTATATTTTATACACAATTTGACCAGAGAATCTAACCTAACCTAAACATTTGACAAGTAATTTTTAATTTAATTTAATTGAAAAAAATTTTTTTCCTGGTTAATGTATATATAAGTAATCGATTATTAATTGATTATGAACCTCAATAATCGAATCGATAATCGATTTGACTTTTATAATCGATGCCCTTCCCTAATTAAGATTAATCGATTATGAGAAAAAAACGATTCATCAATGTCACCCAAATAATGGAAAACATCGAAATTCCAACAAAACGCCAGAAATTGCGAATATTTGCTGGAGGCCCACTTTTTAAAATTGTAGTTACACAAAATCCCACACAGCTGTGTAGCGCTGGCTTATCTGAAGCTTAGAAGCAATGGAGGAAATCTTTCTCGCGACTCTAACCTCAAATTTGAGAGAGTGCGTCCATTCAGAAAAATTGAAAAAGCGCCGATTTAGATATTTACTACAATGCAAATGTAAACCTGAAAAGTGAAAATAACTCCGATTTACAGAATACATCATATCCTGCCTCAATTCCATGTTGTTTTTTGGAAAAAATAGAAAAAATAGATTATTAATTGATTATCAGTTATCATTTCGATTCGATAATCGATTTGAAAAAAATAATCGTTTGACATCCCTAATTGTAATTGTCATTAATAAGTGCGTTCCGAGCGAATAGCGGAATACGATCTCTGATGTTCAAACCTAAAATAAGGGAGTGCATTCTACAAAGCTTCGTGTGGAGAAGCACATTTAAAACCACATTTCACGATGGCACACAGTGAATAGTGATAGCTCTCAGAATTTAATCCGACTGATCTAGTTTTAAATTTCTTAAACTTGTGTCTACTTTTTTCTTTTTTTAATGATAATCCTTGCAAACGTTATCCTCGAGAGTATTTTCCAGACAAGTACACTCAGCGAGGGCAAGACCGTACGGCAGATAACTTAATTTACCTCAATTACTTCAATTTACCTCAATTTTTATGGCCATTATCGAGACGGGAGAAACTGGGTCCTTTCCCTCTCCGAGGAAATTAACCTTTTCCAAAACCAATTGTGCTAGCTCTTCGACACTCTTGCGCATCTCTTCCTCCCTCCTCCGTTCTTCTTCTGCCGCTAGAGAACAGACAAAGCATTGCGTTAACTTTATTTCTCCTCTACAATAAGTCATAATATTCAAGAGATAATTCTTTCATAGGGCTCAAACTGGAAGCACTGTAAGAGCAGGATGGGAGAAATCTCAGAGGACACAAATAAGTCAAATAACCGTGACCAGTAATATTACGATAATGTTACCGAGCAATTATGCTATGATATTACCACTTTCTAAAAGTTATTATTAAGTATTTTAAGTAAAACCTGTAAAATCTGGGTATCTGTTATCCTAATGAACCCGTCCATGCAAAGAGCACACATATTACATGGTGCTCTGAGGGCCCTTGTCCCAAGCTGTCCCACTGCACAAGTGATTAATAATAATAATATATTTCTTAAGGTTGAACAATGTACAAGATTGTTATAAAATAAGTCAGTGTTTGAACAAACAATAAATATTAAAGCTATTAAAATTCAGACATCGAGTAAATGCATTCATGTATTAGTTAATTGTCTTCGTGTCGCTGTCTTTGCCAGCGACGATCTGTAAATGTATTAGTTACCTCTAGTTTGGTCTCTTGAACGTAGACATTTCCGCCGCGTTTTTGATCTGGGTTGGCAGCATATTTAGGAATTTGGCTCCTGTAGTCCTGGCTTTTATTAAAAATTGCTTAAGAGTGGGCGTTGGTGATGCCATCAATCTTCTTCTGCGTATTGTATCGGATTTACCTTTTTGTCATCTGCTCCAAAACGATCCGAAATGCTTTTCAACCACTGCACTGTACCAATAACACTTGAAATGCCCGTGAGATGAAATGCCAATAACTTCCTAGGCCTCCTTTAGTCACATGTCATTCTGCCATAAGGCAGGACTACTGAGGACTAGTGAGGTTTAGCAATATGATTTGTGCCACGTTTTAGTGAAATGGAAAGATCTCAAAATGGGTTTGCTTGGAAAAAAGCTGCTTGCCCTCAAATAGATACATGAAATTGTGCATAAAACCAATTAAAAAGTGAATAAAGATGTGCCAATTCAAATTCGGCATTCAAAAAAAAAACTTGGCCAATTCCTAGCCCTCCCTATACCTTCTCTGAGGTGGGAACGGAAGCAAAGTGGGAAGGGAAGCAAAGTGGAAGGGAAGCATAGCTGGAAAAATGTGCAATCGAACCGGGAAATGAACCCAGGACCTCCTGCTTTCCGGGCAGGTGCACCAACTGAGCCTTCACCGGGAGCTCCGGACAAGGGGATCTCCGAAGGAGACGAGAGGCCGAGCGACCCGCACATGGGATGGGAAACCATCAAAACGTTACGACAAAGTGAAAGCCTCGAAACCTGATTGCTCACCTCTCTTCTCCTGTGGACTCAGCTCAGCCTCGACACGCGTCGTTGCCTCCTTCGCTGGACGTTCGCCGTCCTCAGATTCGCCGCCCGCCTCCTCCTCGTCTCGCTCCTGATTGGTCGGATGGCTCTGAATCTGAGCCGCCTCCACAGCATGCGCCTTCGCCGCAAACGCGTTGGCCACGAGTTCCGCGGACGTGGAGATGTCCAGCCGCTTCTTGCGCTTGCCAGCCTTGACGGGCATCGAGGTGTCGACCATGGGCGCTACCGGCGGCTCCTCAGGCTCCGTGCACGGCTCCGTCTCGTGCAGTCGCAGCGCCGAGATGGCAAACTCTTTCGGCGAATCGGGCGCCACCGTCTCGATTCCGTCAACCAATGGGAGCACGGTGAGCGGCGCCATCCGCGCCTCGTCGAAGATCGGGAACAGCGTCTTGACCGGTGGCGTCGGCAGAGACTCGAACGTCCGCTTGACGACCGGCGCGACCGTTTCTAAGGCGACAGGCTTTGGTGGCGGCTCGTCGTCAGGGTCGGAGTCGTCGCCGTAGCCTGCGATCAGCGCGAATGACGTGGGCTTCGTGCCGTCCTGTTTCGAGCTGTCTGATTTCGAGCTTTCTGATTTCGAGCTTTCTGATTTGGAGCCATGAGCTTTCGAGTTGTTTGATTTGGAGCCGTGAGGTTTCGAGCCATCCTGCTTCAAAACATCAGCGTTCGAGTTGTCCGATGTAGAATCGCCCGGTTTAAGGCCGCCCGCCGCCGCTTTCTTCGACGTCTCCGCAATCTCCAGAAACTCCTTCTCCATCAGTTCGAGTTCTTTGTCGAAGTCGGTTGCCTCTTCCGGCTTCCGAGTCTCGACTTGGGCCCGTGGCTCGATGAGTTCGCGCAGCTCGTCGGGCAAGTCGCCGCCGAGCTGCTTCAAGACGAGCGCCTGCGTCTTGAGCCGCGATAGGATCGCGCCCTCGTCCGTCTCGCCGTCCTCGCTGCCTTCCGGCGTAGGGTTGCCGTCGGCGACGGCGGCCTCGCTGCCGTGATTGGACGCGGGACCGGACGACTCGACTGAGTCGACGGCAAAAAGCCGCTCGTTGTTGAACTCGGGCTCGGTGCCCGGCGGGCAGCGGTCGTCCACTTCCGTCCACTTGCGCGGCGGTCGCAGTTCGGCGGCGAACGGTTGCGGCTCGGGTCCGATCGGCGGCGCGGTTTCCGCGGATTTCTTGCGTTTTGTTGGCGGCGGCGCGGCCTCCTCTTCAGAGTCGTCATCCGACGATTGCCCGAAAGATGTGATCATTTCGATTTTCCTGCAATTGGTCGAATTACGCGACGAATTAAGGCCTACGCCTTGGCCTACGAATATCTACTAAATATTTTTTTACAGACAAACTATCAGTGACAGCCCAAAATAAAATGGCTAGTGTAATAGGCAATTTATAAAGCTTTTGAATAAAGTATGAGTAATTTTTGTTTTATGATTAGATTTGCTGAATATTCAGAATAACCACCAAAAATTTATTTTATAAAGTTTCCATTGTTTTTCATAATTTTCATAACACAAATTTGATTCTTATGTTATTTGAAAGCCTCATAAATTGCCTTGTGAACTAGTTATTTTGTTATGGGCTTTCACTGACAGCTTGTCTGTAAAAAATATTTTTTGTAGTTATTCGTATGCCACTGGGTTCCCCCCACACAAAACATTTTTATTGCTTACAACAATGAACAAGCATGGTAATGGCCAATGGGTTATCAATGCAAAGCCAATGCAAAGCAAATACTGCTAGTAGGTATGCCAGGAAGAAATGGATGCAGTATGTTTGCCAGCAATGGCTTGGGCGCTTTGGCTGGTGATGTCTGGTGATGACCGCAAAGGTGAGTGAGCAAGGAAAATCAGTGGCGTAGTGCTGCAGTGAAATAGTGTGGTGATTTCTCGCCAACCGAGGGGGGGGGGGGGGGGGCAGCTATAATCCATGCATTGTCGCTTATCGACAATAACCTTAAATCCCCAAGTATGTTCAAACATGGTTGACCGGCGCTTAGGGCGATTATCTTTTGTTAGCACTAGAATAGTACATCCACATCTCTCTGGATTCCTTAGAAGCACTGATGTTTTGCATGGCACCACATGGTACCATATTCAACAGGTATATTTCTAGTGCTGAAACCATGAAAAGCATTGTAAATTTCTCAAAAGTTTGTTGTAAAAAAGCTAGAAATTAGCGTACCAGCTCGTACCAGCCTATTTATTTCAAATAAAGGCAAATACACCGTATACCTGCCCCAGCACTGCAAATAACCCAATGAACAGTGCCTCTATTATGCAATCGTTGGCACAATTACTTTAGTCTGTACTTGAGAAGAATCTTGTGAGATGTGTGATTTTGCCTCCCACTGTTAAGAGTGGTATATGCAGGAAGGCTGTATGAAGGCTAAAATAGAGGGTTGCCAAATTCGAAACTACAAGAAAACCGTATGACCTAGAGAGATGAAATTTGGTAATCACTAATCAGCAAGATAAAGGTGTAATAATTAATCCGGCACAAACAAATGTTTTACTTTTTTGTTTTTTAACCGCCAAATTTTGTCCATAAAAAGTGTTATTTTCAGTGAGCCTGAAAAAATATATCTTCCCTACTTAGAAAAATTTTGTTCTGATAGGTAAAATCTGTGTACTTTTAAGTTTTTAACTAACAGTTACTTTTTTTGGTTTTAGCCTGGGTTAAAACATGGGCGAATGATTGCGAATATTGTAGGACTTGGTAATCCAGATTTTTGACAAATTTTTCATGATATTAGTTCAAGGGTAATTGATGAGCGTAGCGAGCGAAGCGAAATCATCAATTTCACTTCTACTAAAAAAAAGCACTTGTGTGTGTGTGTGTGTTTTTTTGTATGTGTGTTTGTGCGCGCTCTACAGACCAAGCGCCTGCTTCGATTAGGATGAAATTTTCAGGGTGTCTACTTTTATTCTCAACTTAGACCCCCTGCAGTTTTCAAGAAAATCCTACATACCCTTCACTTTCAAAGCAGAAAAAAGAGCAATATTCGACAATTGGGCAAGTTTGGAAAAGCACGGAAATTTATTTTAGTGCGTATTTTTTTAAAATTTTCCCAATTTCGATTGTTGCCTTTAGAAACCATCGAAACCAAATCGAAACATCACACCAGATTTTTTACTTGAAGTCGACTTCAAGATTTGACAGATATAAGATATTTTGTCAATTTCGTGCATGAAAGTAAGTCTGCGTCAGAAATATATCTCCAACCTAATAAAAACCCTTGGGTATGAGTTACATCTATGTATTTACATGCACATTGGTCAATGAGCTCAAAATGAGCATATTTCCGCTACCCGACAGCTCGGACAGAAACAAAGAAAGGTCAGAATCGTTTACATTTTCAAGTGATCAGAATTTTTGAGAAAGCAATGGTCCGGCTTGCCGCTCCATGATTTTCATAGGCTTTTTGCCTCAATCTTTTTATGCGCTAAATACAAACCGCTAAGCTCATCTTCAACGCAACACAAATTGCATTCGCGAAGCCCTAGTCCTAATGGATCGCTAGTGTCGATTTTCTCTCTCTCTCTCTCTCTCTCTCTCTCTCTCTCTCTCTCTCTCTCTCTCTCTCTCTCTCTCTCTCTCTCTCTCTCTCTCTCTCTCTCTCTCTCTCTCTCTCTCTCTCTCTCTCTCTCTCTCTCTCTCTCTCTCTCTCTCTCTTTAGATGTGCAGAAGGTTTCTATATTTGTAAGTGGCAGCAAGGTGGGCATTGTTGCGAATCACGTCGCTCATCTTGATGAGCTTCGACAGTGTTGACGGGACTCGACCACTGCGCAATATTGCCAAAATGGCCACACCATCCCCGTCTATCAGATAAACTCGGACATCAAGGGTTATATTCCCTCGGTCTGCGAGACATTCAACAGCGCAGCCAAATCTCATACATAAGCTAATTAGATTCCGAAATGACAAAAATGTTTAGTTGTGAGCAGTCGATGGGCAAGTGCACTTCGCAAGGTGTATTTATTTATCAATAAACATTGCTACTTCTGTTCGAGTGCCGTGTACTGATACTAAATACATTATTTATAGTTATATACTTTTTTCTTAGATCTTTATTGATGAGCGCAGCGAGCGAAGCAAAATCATCAATTTCACTACTGCTAAAAAAACCACTTTTGTGTGTGTGTGTGTGTGTTTTTTTTTGTATGTGTGTTTGCGCGCGCTCTACAGGCCAAACGCCTGCTTCGATTGGGATGGAATTTTCAGGGTGTCTACTTTTGTTCTCCACTTAGACCCCCTGCGTTTTTCAAGAAAATCTTCTATACCATTCACTTTCAAAGCAGAAATAAGAGCAACATTCGACAATTGGGCAAGTTTGGAAAAGTACGGAAATATATTTAAAAGTGCGTATTTTTTTCAAATGTTCCCAATTTCGATTTGCCTTTAGAAACCATCGAAACCAAATCGAAACATCACACCAGATTTTTCCCAATAAAAACCAACCCAATAAAATCCAATAAAAACCCTTGGGCATGAGTTAGGTACATCTATGTTTTAACATGCACATTGCTCAATGACATCAAAATGATCATATTTCCGCTACCCGACAGCTCGGACAGAAACAATTAACAAAGAAAGGTCAGAATTGTTTACATTTTCAATTGATCAGAATCTTTGAGAAAGCAATGGTCTGGCTTGCTGCTCCATGATTTAGGCTTTTTGCCTCAATCTATTTATGCGCTATAAACAAACCGCTACGCTCATCTTCAACGCAACACAAATTGCGTTCGCGAAGCCCTAGTTATTGATGAGCGTAGCGGGCGAAGCGAAATCATAAATTTCACTACTGCTAAAAAAAGCACTTGTGTGTGTTTGTTTTTTGTATTTTTTTGTATGTGTGTTTGCGCGCGCTCTACAGGCCAAACGCCTGCTCCAAATGGGATGGAATTTTCAGGGAGTCTACTTTTGTTCCCAACTTAGACCCCATGCAGTTTTCAAGAAAATCCTACAAACCCTTCACTTTCAAAGCAGAAAAAAGAGCAATATTGGACAATTGGGCGAAAAGTACGGGGACAATTGGGGTTTGGAAAAGTACGGAAATTTATTTTAAAGTGAGTATTGTTATAAAATTTTCCCAATTTCGATTGTTGTATTTAGAAACCATCAAACCAAATCGAAACATCACACCAGATTTTTTTACTTGAAGTTTACTTCAAGATTTGATAGATGTTAGAAATTTTGTCAATTTCGTGCATGCAAGTTTTTTAAACGAAGTCCGCGGCAGAAATACATCTCCAACCTAATAAAAACCCTTGGGCATGAGTTACATCTATGTATTCAAATGCACATTGCTCAAAAACCTCAAAATGAGCATATTTCCGCTACCCGACATCTCGGACAGAAACAAAGAAAGGTCAGAATCGTTCACATTTTCAAGTGATCAGAATTTTTGAGAAAGCAATGGTCCGGCTTGCTGCTTTATGATTTTCATAGGCTTTTTGCCTCAATCTTTTTATGCGCTATATACAAACCGCTACGCTCATCTTCAAGGCAACACAAATTGCGTTTGCGAAGCCCTAGTAGTTTATATGATATGTGTAAGCAGTGCTTTTTTTGTAAAGATATAGGTGCCGGAACGCCCAATTTTATTGATGAGTGTGGCGAGCAAAGCGAAATCATCAAATTCACCTCTGCTAAAAAAAAGCACTTGTGTGTGTTTGTTTGTTTTATGTTTTTTTTGTTTGTGTGTTTGCGCGCGCTCTACAGACCCGACGCCTGCCCCGATTACGATGAAATTTACAGGGTGTCTACGTTTGTTCTTAACTTAGACCCCCTGCGTTTTTAAGAAAATCCTCAAACCACTCCTCTTCAAATCAGAAAAAAGAGCAATATTCGACAATTGGGAAAGTTTGAAAAAGTACGGAAATTTTTTAAGTGCGTATTTTTTTTAAATTTTCCCAATTTCGATTGTTGCCTTAAGATATCATCGAAACCAAATCGAAACATCACACCAGATTTTTTTACTTGAAGTTGACTTCAAGATTTGACAGATAATAGAAATTTTGTCAATTTCGTGCATGCAAGTTTTTGAAATTAGTAAGTTTGCAACAGAACTATATCTCCAACCTTATAAAAACCATTGGGCCCGCATGAGTTACATCTATGTATTTACATGCACCTCAAAATGACCAAAAATGACCTCAAAATGAGCATATTTCCGCTACCTGACAGCTTGGACAGAAACAAAGAAAGATCAGAATCGTTTACATTTTCAAGTGATCAGAATTTTTGAGAAAGCAATGGTCCGGCTTGCTGCTCCATGATTTTCATAGGCTTTTCGCCTAAATCTTTCTATGCGCCATTTACAAACCGCTACCTCATCTGCAACGCAACACAAATTGTGTTTGCGAAGCCCTAGTAATAGAAAATGACCCTTTACCCCCCACCCCCATTCACCTCCGCCAATAAACGACAACCTGCTTCGCATATTTTGTTTTGTTGAAACTGGAAGCCGTTCCTGAGATGAGCTGTGATGAGCTGAGAATGCGGAATTTTTCCTATCTCTATTCCGTTTCATTATTATAGGTTTGGAATGTTCATAGGTTTCTTTATGATTCAAAAGAATGAACTGCTGGGTTTATTTTGGCACTTTGTACGTGGCATGATACATTTTGACAGTGAGTGACAACTCTTTCATTATGGGCAGTGCTTTTAATAATACTTTGTCCAGTGGCTGATTCTTTGTGGTCGTACACTTTCTTGCGCAAAGATGTCAGCTGCTGCTTTCTAGTTTCCCCGTAACAGATACTTATGCGTTTGCCCTTTTCTTCACAATTTCATCCCTGCTCAGAGGTCCAATTTCTTCGCAAGCTGTGCAGCCGAGTTTCTTGTTTTGATAACAGAGCCAATTGTTTTTCAAGCAAAATTTATTCTTCTGCTCTAATGTCCAGCAGCTAGGCCAGTCGTCAGCCAGAGGCTGCTCGTCAATATCACCAACCGGTGCGTTTCCTGATATCTCACTCTCAGGACCACAATTCGGAGTTCCACTAACAATCGCACATCCCGTTTCATAATCATGTCTCACACTTACTTTATCACCTGCACCTACCAGTCCTTTTAGTAACATGGGGAGAAAATTAGTAACCAAGCGGGCACAAGAAAAACAACATGGACGCACTAAACCTTATTTCACGGTAAGATGGAAAGTGTCTTCGCACTTTCCTCCTGGACCCACTGCTGCTAGACACAAGCAAAGAGTTTCAAAACTGTCCGTGGCCATAGAGCCTTTTGTCTGGCTCAAGACATGGCTTGTAAGTTTTCAAACTCTAAGCTCATGTCTAGTAGCAGAGGGCTCATGAGGAAGGTGTAAATACACTCTTCTTCTCAACGTGAAATGCAGGGCAGAAGTACGTGAAAATGCAAGCCAACATTGGAGGCTTCTTGAATCTAGCTTCAAATTGAAGAAAATGCTACTTCACGCGAAGAAAATATCACGTAGCCATTGGTATTCCCCATCCTTGTCTAAAGCCATGTGATCACTCCGATAACCCAGCTGCAACAATCGGGTCCCCGGGCAGGTAGTAAAATTATCTGACCTCCCCATCTCAGTTGAGATCGCAGCGCCAGGGGTTCTCTCTCAAACACGCAACGGTGCAAGTCTCGGTTGT
Organism: Nemoura dubitans; assembly: GCA_921293005.1. NCBI lineage: Eukaryota > Metazoa > Arthropoda > Insecta > Plecoptera > Nemouridae > Nemoura > Nemoura dubitans. Next base: position 44,183,342 of record OV121073.1, read on the forward strand.
ACCTAGATCGCTGCAGGTCTCGGCTGGAATTAGTTCGCCTGGCTGCCGAAAATTTCTATGCGCCATCCTATGCATTACACTCATAAGCAAGGCATGGGAAGTCGAGATTCATAATTAAATTTGTATCTGAGCACAAAACTAGGGCCTTCAAAACAGGGATTGGAACCGTAACCGTAACCGTAACCAGAACCGTTTGGAACCGTTTGAAATCTGGAACCGTAACCAGAACCGTAACCCCAACACAGAAAATAGTAAGAACCGGAACCGGAACCGGAACCGAAATATATAGTTACGGTTCTGTTTCGGTTCCAAACTTGGCCGACTTTCTCATTTTTATGCCACACTTACTTAATTTTTTCAAGATTTGATATGATAATTATTGTAAAACTTCAAAATTTCTGTTGATTTCATAGGTAAAAAGAAGGTATTTGAACAAGTTCTTCAGGCTTAGAGTGAGTCGCCGGCTGTTCGTCTCTCCCAAGCGTATATAACGCGTGATTTTAGCTGATACCAGCACCACACTTGAGGGATTTTTTTGTATTTACATTAGTATAATTAGCTTTTCATTTAGAAGTTAAAATAAGATGGTATTTCTTGATAGCCAGAAATATCTGGATTTCTGTGCCTGCTGGCAATCTGAATTCAGAGATATAGAGAAGGAATTAACTGCTAGGCAATTTCATGTGAAAAATTTTCCGAATTTATATTTGAAAACATTCGCGAGAGAGAGTGAGAAACGTAGCACGCACAGCGACGCATCAAAAATAATTTTGCAAAGCTTGTGGATTTCGTGTACGTAGTGAAGCTGCAGACTCCCGACATCTTTGATAGATCACTCTGACACACGGCCGAAACAGCATGTTCAAAAGGAGTCATTGCATGAAAAATGGTTAGTCCTAAGAGTAATAAAATAGGGAAGTATTTTGTGCTTGACCAATAATGAATTGTGAAAAAAGTAATTATTTAAGAATGATGAATACCTACCAAACATGTCAAGAACACAGCTATATAGCATTGTACTTTTTAAAATCCCAATCACTGCGAAAAGGATCTTGAAGTGAAAAAATAGTGCCAAAAAAGCACTCTCTGAACCAAAGAAAGTATGTAGATTTTTTTTTATTTTTTAGAGTGCATAAAAATATGGAACCATTTGAAATTTCGGTTCCTGCGGAACCGAAACGACTCAGGAACCGGAACCAGAACCCGAACCCTTTGAGATCAAATTGTTGGACCGGAACCAGAACCGTAATGAGTTAAGGTTCCAATCCCTGCTTCAAAATGGAATTTTTATCATTGCGCTTATGGCTTCAATGTTGTCAGTAGACCCTAAACCATGGTGACCTCTAAAAAATACTAGTGTAGTCCAGATAGCTGCACAAAACCTCTATTCAAATCCCTATCTTCAGATGCACCGTGCCACTTACTCGTCCTCGGAATCGCTGGTCGGCGTGCCCTTGGCAAACTTATTGATGACGGGCGTGGGGCGGAGTGTCACTTTCCGGCCCGCCTTGTTCCTCGGCAATGGCGGCGCAGGACCGGTCGCGACCGGCGGCGGCTTCTGTCGACTCGGCACTTCGACTTGCGCTAGACTCGGCGCGATTTGAGCGACGGGTTTCAGTGCGGTCGGGTGGTCGACAGGCTTCTCCCACGTCACCTCGTTCGTTTGCATGTTCCAATAGTACACGCTGCCCCAGGTCGCGTCGTAGCATTCCTGCCACGCTGGAAAATCGGTTGCAAATTAGCTATTGACGAGAAAAACCTGGCCGCTGCATGTATGGATACAGAAACTAAGTTACCTGATGACAAAGCAGGTTGAGGATGGTTTAAAATTTCTTCAGGACCTAACCCTGGGGTGGTCAACGGCTGGCCTGGTACGACAATGCTGGAGCCGCTTGGAACAATTGTCTGTATCTCTTTTAAGAAATCAGATACTTTAGAGTTCAAATCTACACTGCCGTCTTTTTCCTCGCTTTCATCGTCACTGTCCGAGTTGTAATTGGCAATCAAGCCGCTGAGAGGATTGTTCGATGTTGCGTTTGCTGCATTCGGCATTATCGCTACCGATATATCAGCAGTGGCACCGTTCTGCGGATTGTGTTCAACACAGATTTGCTGGTATTTACCTGTAAAAATTGTGTCAGTTGAACTCCTGTTGGACCCAATCGAGGCAATTATGTAGACAGTTTTACCATAGAGTAAGTTTTACCACTAAGTACTACCGTAGAACCGTAGGTTTTATTATTACTACTCCATAGTACTACTACCATTGATTAACGATAGGTACCTATCGTTAATAAATGCTACTACCAATGCTACTTCATGCTACTACAGAATCAAATTTCATGGCAATATTTTGGCATAGCATTGACACCGGAAAAAACTCACTCGTCCATGTTCTCCTACTAGGCGAATCTTGTTTGTCGGATAAATCCAACACCTGCTTCCGTCCAGTACCGCGTCTTTTCAGGCCCATCACAAAGAAATTAACAAGACGCAGCTACTAGAGATTATATTTTGCACAAGAGATAAATAGCAATCACTTCGACGCCATATTCCCACACCAGATGCATTCGATTCGGGTCCGCTCGGATCATTCGATCGGGGCGGTTCGTCGTTCGTCGCACGCTAGCGACAGAGGGCGGTGGCAATTGCAACTATGTTTATGAAAACGAGAGGCAAAATAAATAATACAGAACTTTAATGATGAAATTTGCTTCAATTGAAATCTCAATAACATGGCTGCAGAAAACTGATGAGCGTAGCATGCGGAGCTAAATCTTCAATTTCACTACCCCAAAAAAAAAATCACTTGTGTAGGTATGTTTATTTTATTATTATTATTTTGTGTGTGTTTGTGCGCTCTCCACAGACCAAACGCCTACTTTGATTTTTATGAAATTTTTAGAGAACCTATCTTTGTTCTCAACTTAGACCCCCTGCGATTGTGGCAAAGATCGGTTCAGAACATTTCTAATAAATCAATTTGTACGAACTTTTCAATTTTTAAAAAATTTCGAATCTCTATTAATTTCAAAGTTCTGTTCGAACAGCCTATTTATAATAGTATCTTTGGTTCGAAACTTCACCAAAACGTCTAAACATGTCGACCTTATACATATTTATCATGCCTGCAAATCTGAGGTTGGTTGGACTTTCCAAATGGTTTTTATTAGCATTTCTGTGGCGTTTTTTCGTGATTTTCGGTACTTTTTGACGCCTGAATCAATTTCCTTCGTCACCTTGGTCACCCAGCTTTGTTGACTAGAAGTTTGTCCAAGGCAAAGATTTTGATCAGAAATAAGTAATAATCATTTATGGTAGTAATTGAAGTAAATCTGCGCAATATAATAAGGACCCACGGGCGTAATTTCCATATATATGTACCTGTTCAAATGACTCAATTAGCTCAAAATAAGCATATTTTGGGCCCTTGGCTATCTGACAGCTTTAGAGAGAAACAAAGGAAGGTCACTATCGTATAAATTTTTCGACTGATGGGAGTTTTCAAGAAGATGGTCAGGCTTGGTGCTCCATGGTTTTCATATGCCTTCTGCCTCCACTTTTTTATCCGCTATATACAAACCACTACGTGCTCATCTTCAACGCAACACAAATTGAGTTCGCGAAGCCCTTAAAGCGGTGGATTTGTTGCGTTTTAAAATTATTCTATCCCGAGTATGCAGAGTCATACTACTACAGATTTTTATTCGTTGGAGGCTGGTTTTGGTTGTAATGCAAATCTGAAAACCAGCCTCCAACGAATAAAAAATCTGCATACTCGGGTAGAATAATTTTGAAACGTCACAAATCCACCGTTTTAACACACGGTCAATTAGAGCGCCCATCACACCGCATCCCAACAATTTGGCGGCTGTTAGCTTCGAGAAAACGAAGATGTCGATCTTGGTTGTCGATAATAAATTGATCTATACTCTTGGTCTTGACTTTTGAGCTGAAAATCGTACCGTCTTTTTCCGTGAAGGCGGGAAATGTTTTCTTACCTATATAGGTACAGCTACTACACAGGGGCATCGCTAGAGATTTCAGTTGGGGGATGCTCAGCTTTTCATCAAATTTCGGGGGCACGGCCTCTGGGGATTTTTTGTGAATCAAGGTAATTTTTAAGCTAATCTACGCGTTTCAGAAGTTTTAAAGCACCCAATTGGCCCCACTCATTTTAGTCATTCGGAATGAGTATACTTCAAAAAATAAGTCTTTTTTGTAGACAAAATAATTTGTTTTACATTCTGTCAACTACCGAGTAATTCTTTATACGCATGAATGGACCGGACCGGACCGGAAATGAAAGGGACTGAAATAAACTCATCTAGAACGGCTTTATTATTTTGCTTATGCCACAAAACCCATACGTCAGCACTCAGCAAGGAGATTCTCAAATCATTTCCTGGGCAAACATGTATCGTAACTTTTAATTTTTTCAGATAAATTATTGGGGATGCTCAACCGATGATTTCGGATGCTCTAGCATCCCCTAAAAAGGCCTTACGACGCCCCTGCTACTTCAGCTACTACAGCTACTACAGCTTCTACAGCTACTACAGCAACTAGCTACTAGCTATACAGCTAGTAACTATTTACAGTGGCGGCTCGTGAGTGTTTTCCTCGGAGGGACAGCATTTGAATTTCATATACCCCCCCCCCCCCCCCCTCCGCCTCTTGTCGCCCATCGCAACTTCCGTAACATACATTTTTCGACACCATTTTCCGTGGTGCTGAGTCACACGCACGTCGCAGTCACATTCGAAGTTTGCATGTGCATCGCTCTGTCTCTCTCGCTCTCCGTTCGCAATCCTCGGCACATCGCCGATGCACAGCCCGCGGCGAGCCCGCGGCTGGCCGACAGTGCCCCAGGGTACCCGAAGGCAGTATCTCAGCTGCCCTCGATGGACATTCGAGTGACGACGAGCGGCTCGCGTTCAAGGCCATTTCCTCGCACTAATGGGGCTGGGCATGCATGGCGGCCGCGCTTGCTGCCCCGAGCGAGGAGGGTTGCGTTCAGGGTGAAGGCAGCAGACGTGCGGTGCTCGGGCCATACCAACACGTTTCGTTGCATTCGGCAGCTCGTGCCAGGTCCGTCAACTTGGCCCCCCCACTTTTGAAATCGTCAATTTTTTTATGCGCATCGTTTTGAGCTCGTTTTGAGCTGAATTGAGCTGTTTTCAAAACGTTTTGAGCTCATACCGTTTCCGAGAAAAATAAGTTTTTCAATGGGGGGGCCAAGTTGACGCATAGCCCCCCGACTTTTGATATGGCGATTTCTTTTCTGCGCATTGTTTTGAGCTTGTTTTGATCTGAATTGAGCTGTTTTAAAAACGTTTTCACGGCAATCTGGGTGGGCAATAAGGCGGGTGGGGGGAGGGGGGGGGGGGGGCAATTCGGCAAAACAGCAATATATGCGCAAACACATTCATATACGAGCGTTATGTGCAGTCAAAAGCTGTTGAAAATTAACTGAAGGGAGTAACTTTTTAAGCAAAGATTCAACCACTAGCAGCTCTTCAAACATCATGTCTACATTGACCTCTATTTGAAAAGCATCAGCAATTTTTTCAATATTATCTAGCGTTAAGCATTCGTCAGAATTTTCTGTTGTGCTCAAAGTAAGACAATTTAGCAGTCGGAGAGCGTTTCCCTCACCATAATCGAACCACTTCTCAAGATATGTTATAATTGTAGCAAAGTAGCAGTCAGCGTCGTCTTTGAATCTTTGAATAAGCTCCTCATTTGTTGCTTTTTTTAGAGACGACTGAATAACACCATCTGGAATAAGACCATATCGGCCATTTTCTGTCCCACCGGAATAAATCCATCTGACTGATGGTCTTGTTCCAGTGGAACAAGACCATAAAAAATATGGTCTTGTTCCAGTTTTGATTCACTGTCCCAACACCATCAGTCTGATGGTCTTGTTCCACCGGAATAAGACCATAAAAATTATGGTCTTGTTCCAGTCAAGATTGACTGTCCCAACACCATCTGTCTGATCTGTCTGATCTGTCATCTGTCTGACTGGATCTTGTCCAGTGGAACAAGACCATAAAAATATGGCTTTAATCCAGTCGGTTAAGGCAGTGGCGTGCGAATCAGAATGGAAAAAGCCATCTCGTGTATGGTGTTAGTCCACTGGAATAATACCATAAGAAATATGGCTTTGGTCCAGTAGAGAGTCAACCCTCGTTGCAGAGGAGTAAAGCGAGATGCCTAGCATCCAGCACTTGGATTTAAAAAAGTTGTGTCCTATGCAAATAATGTCAAACGCAGCCACTACGTATAACGTAAGCACTATGTAAACATTTTTGAACCCTTGTATGTATGTTTGCTTTGGGTATTGGTATGTGAACTATTTTAAATCACTTTCACCCAATATTGTCAACAATTGTTCCCGCTGGTCCGGGGATAAATGATGCAAAGGGGTGTAAGCGGTTGATGAAAAAATATAATATTATTAGTGTGATAATATTATGTAACCATATCGTAGAGACAACCACACATGGCTGTATAGTTTGAACATATACCTTTTATGGGGAATCATGTTTTACTTTATTTGCATAAGAAAGACTAAACCTAAGTCACAAGCGAGAGAACAGTACCTAAACTTTACCTATTGTCATGGGCGAAAGTGTAAAACAATGTTATAATTGAAGTTCCCGGCACCCTAAACTATTTTTTTTTATCTATTACACTTGTTGGCGAGGGAGCAGGAATTCAATTGCGAGGCTCCATATCTATCAGATTTCGCGTAGTCAATTTGAACCTAGCATGCAATCTCCAATGCTCGATCTGTAATGATCTAGCGATTCTCTAACGTTTTTTAGGAGTGGGTGGACCCTGTAATGAGATGCTTATTCCTTCTGAACTTGACTTGGAGATTGTCAGGTTCCTATCCTATTATTATCTGTAAGTGTGGAAGCTGACCAAATTAACACAAACAACATTGATAATACTAGGGCGAACGCAATTTGTGTTGCGTTGAAGATGAGCGTAGCGGTTTGTATATAGCGCAAAAAAAGATTAAGGCAAGAAGCCTATGCAAATCATGGAGCAGCAAGCCGGACCAATGCTTTCCCAAAAATTCTGATCACATGAAACTTTAAACGATTCTGATCTTTCTTTGTTTCTGTCCGAGCTGTCGGGTAGCGGAAATATGCTCATTTTGAGATCATTGAGCATTGTGCATGTTAATACATAGATGTAACTCATGCCCAAGGGTTTTTATTGGGATTTATTAGGTTGGTTTTAATTGGGAAAAGTCTGGTGTGATGTTTCGATTTGGTTTCGATGGTTTCTAAAGGCAAATCGAAATTGGGAACATTTGAAAAAAAATACGCACTTTTAAATAAATTTCCGTACTTTTCCAAACTTGCCCAATTGTCGAATTTTGCTCTTTTTTCAGCTTTGAAAGTGAAGGGTGTGGAGGATTTTCATGAAAAACGCCGGGGGTCTAAGTTGAGAACAAAAGTAGACACCCTGAAAATTGCATCCCCCTCGAAGCAGGCGTTTGGCCTGTAGAGCGCGCGCAAACACACATACAAAAAAAAAAAAAAAAAAAAAAACTAACAAACTAACAAACACCAAGTGTTTTTTTTTAGCAGTAGTGAAATTGATGATTTCGCTTCGCTCGCTTCGCTCGCTACGCTCATCAATAACACAAACTTTAAAAGAAAATATTTCAAACTGGGGTTTCAATGCTCAATGAAGTCTCACTTATATTTTCTAGTTACTTCCTCGACTGACAATGGCAGCGTGAAGAACATAACTTATTGTTTTTTAACCTAAACTTCATTTCACGTTCGGAAGGAGAGTGGATTTGCAACTTTCAAGAGGACCCACTGCTGCTGGACACCAGCCGAGAGTTTCAAAACTTAGCTATGAGCCATTTATTGAGCATGACATATGGTATGGAAGATATTCGCCTTTCAATGGATGTCTCCCGTGTGACCTTTAACGTCCACCAACGGGTTCCAGTCGCACCTGCCGCGTTGCACACACTTTGGAGGTGATAGCTGGCACCGAGACAAAACTTTTGATACCAGTATCCAAACTGTCCGCGAAATGTTTATCGGGAATTTCATTTTTGGTAGCTGGCTCTAGCCTAAACATGAGATTGCTTTCAACATTACACAGAAAGGAAATCATTTTTGAAAGCCGATATAGTTAGTAGGCAACTGCACAACTTTTCAAATATTATTATGCTTTATGCCGAATCCCAAAAAATACTTTTGAGAAACCCAAAACCATACGAAGTTGTGCAACTGGCATCTTCAAAGTCAAGAGAATTTTAAATTTAATCATGCAAAACAAGAAAACCAACTTTTTTCAATCTGCAGATAGACAGAGGTACCGGGGACAATGCTACAAAAGTATTGTTTGTGGTGAACACAAGACTTGGATTAGATATCGAAAGAGAACATCAGAATCGTGATGAATTAGTTCAATTTGTCGCCACATAGGTGGGACCTAATCAATCTTATTTAAATTACGAAAGCTCGTAATTGGCTATTCATTTTATTATTATGTACACAAATTAGCCTCCCAAAAGTGTTGTCCATCCAGGGTAGAGCGGTTAGAGCACCAGCCGCGAAAGTTGGGGACCCGGGTTCAAATCCCGGGATGGACAACACTTTTGGGAGGCTAATTTGTGTACATAATAATAAAATGAATAGCCAATTACGAGCTTTCGTAATTTAAATAAGATTAAAAGAGAATTCAACGCATCCAACGTTAATTTGGAGTTACTCGAGGTTGAATGTAAAATGTGGTTGCAGTATAGCATCACGCGGTACCAGAGCCACTATGAGTATTCGCAAACTCTGGACCATACCCCCCTGGGGACATTCAATTCTCGCCCTGTATGCAAATTACTTCTCCCAAATTTAATGGCCATTTAGCTCAGCGGTTAGAGCACCAGCCGCGAAAGTTGGGGACCTGGGTTCAAATCCCGGGATGGACAACACTTTTGGGAGGCTAATTTGTGTACATAATAATAAAAAGGGACCTAATCACTTCATGTGTTTTAGCCTCGACTCATGTATACCTTTCGCCTTCACCGATGAGCTGATTTAAGATTTTTAAGTCAATGCTGCTAAAATGTGCACCTAGTAGCATAATATTAACATGTCTGTCGCCCATAAACTAAAAATAAGAACACGCGTCGCGTAGCGAGCAGTAAAGCGAATATTATATATCACCGTGGACCCTTAAAAATCGCAATGTGTGTGTATGTGTGTGTATCCGAAATACTAAAGAAAGAATATTATTTTTTGAAGGGTCCATTTTTTTTCTTATAACAATACCTCGTGTAAAAGCACATCAAAACAGTCCACAATGTTGTTCATAAGTTTATACCCCGATGCCTGCAAGCTAGGCATCTCTCTTCACTCCTCTGCAACGAGGGTTGGCTCGTTACTGGACCAAAGCCATATTTCTTACTGTATTATTCCAGTGGACTAACACCATACACGATATGGCTTTTTCCATTCTGATTCGCAAGCCACTGCCTTAACCGACTGGATTAAAGCCATATTTTTATGGTCTTGTTCCACTGGAACAAGACCATCAGACAGATGGTGTTGGGACAGTCAATCTTGACTGGAACAAGACCATAATTTTTATGGTCTTATTCCGGTGGAACAAGACCATCAGACTGATGGTGTTGGGACAGTGAATCAAAACTGGAACAAGACCATATTTTTTATGGTCTTGTTCCACTGGAACAAGACCATCAGTCAGATGGCTTTATTCCGGTGGGACAGAAAATGGCCGATATGGTCTTATTCCAGATGGTGTTATTCAGCTCTTCCCTTTTTTTAGCACCGATTTAGCAACCGATCCATAGAATCTTTGTTTTTTCCTGCTTTCCAAGGAATCTCTTAGATTTGACATTATTCCGAAGAGCATGGTAATCGTTGCATTGTTGCTTTCGAGTTTTAAGATTGCCTCCTGGAAAACTTGTCCTACATTAGCTAGAAAGCCTAAATAAGCTTCAGCCAGCTCATCCTGAAAAAACTCTTTCAGAATTTTTGGCGTATTTTCTTCCGATAAAAAGTAAGCTTTTACGGGGTCAAAAATTTTTAACAGTCTTTCAACCGCGGGTACTAAAGTTAGCCAGCGTGTAGGTACGTGGCGTAAAAGCTCAGACCACTCAACTTCAACCCAAACGAAAATTTCCTTTAGTTTAGTCACTCGTTTCGTTGATGAACTGAATTCATTGTATGTTTTGATTACAATAAGTTCTATGTCAATGTTTAGCTTGCTGGCCCCATGTTTAGCAGCATTATGCATAATGTGGCACGAGCATCCCGCCGCTAGTAAATTTGGATTTATTGCTTTCAACTCAGTCATCACACTTTGGTTTTTGCCAAAATTAACAGATGCATTATCTGCCGAATAGGCAGCGACGTTTTTAATATCAAGTCCATTTTGTGTCAAGTGCGTCTTCAATGCCTCTGCGATTTGTTTAGAAGTTTCGCCTTCTAAAGCGAAAAAACAAAGAAGTTTTGTGCAAATACCTTCTTCTTTATTGAAATAGCGGAGAATAAGAGGAAATGTTTTCACGTTTCCCTTATTGGCGGCATTGGTAGAAATTGAAAAGGAATGACCGTTCTCCAGCTGGTTTAAAATTTGAGTTTTTGTTTCGGGGGCCAACACATTTTTGGCGATTGCTGTGGCTTTCGTTCGCCCACATTTATAATAGCCTGCCGTAGGGGAGTCCTCAAACAAACATGGCAGCAAACTGCTTGAACAGTCACAGGATAGGTAGCTGTGCGAATGCTTCACCGTATGAAAAACAAACGAACACTCCGCCGCAGACACAAGATCTTCTTGTGTGGAATTTTTACGCACAAAGAAAGCGTCAATTTTTCTGCCGGGAATATTCGCTGACGTAACGTTTGATTTGTGTGTATCAGAGAGCATGTGTTTTGTAACATCGTGTTTCCCTCCATGGCTTATGCTGAATTGACCAGAGCAGTGCTGGCACTTGGCGTAAAAAATTGTGCTACCTTGTAAAATCCACTCGTACTCTTGGCTCCATGCAGGATTAAACTTGCACAACCTTTTCTTGGCCATTTTCGGTGGTGGGCTCGATGACTCTCGGTTTTCTTCGACAACGGCGTCGGTGACGTTGACGCAGCCTTCGTCATCGCTTCCTAGTGCATTTTCAATAAATTCTTGTAGATCTGGTCCATCACTTTCTGAAGAATCATAGAAGTATAATGAAACAAAATAAACAATAATATAATGAAGCAAAATATCATTCCTAGCTCAACTAATAAGAATATAGTTCAGAGGAACTAAATTTAAGAACTCGAGTTCAAGAAAATAAGTATGATAATATATGACTTACATAAGTTATAATCCACAGTGTGGACGGAAGCTGCAGTCGAGTGTCGAGAGCCACGAGCGAGTCAGCTGTGTCTGCCAAAGTGTTGTTACAGAAATGTCCGCTAGCCAGCCATTAGCGTTGCAGACGGCAACACTTTTATGTATGTGGCGCGAAAATGCAATTTTCGATTTCGCGATTTTTTAAAAGAAAATTACGATCGAGCGGGACATTCGTCCCGCTCCGCGGGACGCGGGACTTTTGAGTGAAAAGCGGGACTGTCCCGCCGTAAGCGGGACGTATGGCAACCCTACTCCAGGGGCGTGCGGTGAAATGCTCTTAAAAAACATCTAGCCCATATATATATATTATAGTTCCTATACATTTTTAAAAAAATAAATAAGGTGTCAATTCTTTAATAAAGAGATTAGGTTTCCAATAAACGCACCTTGTGATGGTACTACTTTTAGTTAAATTCCATTCGCCGTCTTCGTTTCGCGAACACATCTCGTAACCGAGGTGTAAAACGCTGGCTAGAATTTGTCTACAAGTTCCACGAAACACTGTCGCAGTGGCCAACGTCCAAATGATTTTTCAGCATACTATCATTACTTCTTATAAGCGACAAGAGTTCCAAGTATAGGGACTCTTATTCAAGGAAGAGCGGTTATCATCGTGTCCACGAAAAGGAGCATCGAGTTTTGCAAGGTAGCACATAGAGTCGATTAGCCGCTTAAAATTATCTCTGTTTTAGTTCGTTGTGTTAACACAAGAATCCTCTGCTCCGAGCGAATCGATGCTCTTTGGGAAATCGATGCTCTGATCGAATTATCAAGCACACAAATCACAGTAACCACTTCACAAAATACGCGCACACGGACGCGGTTCCCACGCAATCCCACCCAAGGCGGCGATGGCCGATGACTGACTGCCTGCCCTGCGGCAATTCTCCTCGTGGCACGAGAAGGAATCTAAGCGCGAGCGGGAAGCCATTTGAACAGCCTGACAACCTCTTTAGCCCAAAATTTAAAAAAACCACTCCGTATTTATTTATGGTCTACATAGATAATTATGAAAGTAATTAGCCTTACTAGGAAATTTTGTTAGAAACAATCAAATGTCTGTAATTGTCTAAAACACTAAGGTTGACTTTTGCGAACCCAAATCGCGGCAACACTGTCATGCATGCTGGCCGCTAGAGTCGAGCTCTTGGGCAAAAGATAGGCCGTATCATGTGAACTAGAGTGAGCACCTGAGTTGCGAGCGAGAGCGAAGGAGTGAGCGAGGATTACCCTCCTCATCTCCGCTCAAGCGGCATCCACGCGATACGCGCTGTACGACCGCCTGGCTTGCTAGCGCGATATACGGTGTCACGTGGACGTGGGCTGTGGATATTTGAACGCCGCGCCGGGTACGCCACTCATAACGTAAGTTAAAGCTGAAAACATCGACCCAATTCTTTTTTTCCCAGCCAAACTTGTAAATGGTGATTGTAAATAATAGAAAAACATAAAATTACACCACTTGGTGATTTGACCAGGGCATGCGGAGCATACCCCGCATGCCCTGACCGAACGCCCCTGCACCCAACTCACCGACACCATCGTGACGGCAGTTGAACGCAGTGTGCCACTGACACTACCCAGCCACTGCTCGATCTACGACCTCCCGCCCAACCTGATGGCGGCCATCCACGAGAAGAACAAGGCCCGACGCCAATGGCAACAGCTGAGCACGCCAGATCGCAAGGCGCGATACAACAAGCTAGAACGAGAGCTGACACGAGACATCGCCGTCTTTCGCGGCAAGCGCTGGGATCAAACCGTCGGTGAACTCAAGCCAGAAGACGCCAGCATATGGACTATGACTCGCAAGTTGCTAAACCGAGCGGAGCCGAGTCCGCCATTGCAAGGGCGCAACCACCTCGCGTGCTCTCCCAGAGACAAAGCCGAAGTGCTGGCCGATTCGCTCGAGGCCCAGTTCACGCCGAACCTACCAAACGAACACTCGGCTGGAGAGCAGGCCGTGACCCGTCAGCTCGCAGCCAACAGATCACGAAATCAATCGCCTCCACCCGTCACCATGAGCCACGTGGCCGACATCATCTTAGAACTCCCTACCAAGAAGGCCCTGGGCGCTGACGGTGTGACGAACACGATGATTCGCGAACTACCAGAAGAAGGAGCTCTCCGGCTAGTTGCCATCATCAACGCCAGCCTGCAGTTTCAAAATTTCCCAACACCTTGGAAATGTGCGAAAGTAATCGAGTTTCCTAAACCCTCTGCGCGACCCGGCGAACTACAGGCCAATCAGTCTGCTGTCCTGCCTGTCAAAGGTACTTGAGAAAGTGGTACACAGCCGAATCAAGGACTTTGTCGACCGCCATGACTTCATCATTCAGCAACAATTCGGCTTTCACGTCGGAAGCACTCCACAACGCATCAATTGCTGCGAGTGACAAATCACATCCAAGAAGGCCTGAGAAAACAAAAGAGCACAGGGGTAATTTTCCTCGACATCGCCAAAGCGTTTGACCGCGTCTGGCACACCGGTCTTGTGGGGAAGCTGATCTTCCAGGGCTTCGACGGCTACCTCATCAACTGGGTAGTCAGCTACCTAGACAGCCGCTCATTCTTCGAAGCGCTGCGCGGCGAGAAATCCACGACGCGACCCATCGCAGCAGGCGTCCCCCAGGGAGGGCTCATCAGTCCCCTGCTCTTCAACCTCCTCACGAACGACATCCCCCCTGACCTGCCGGACACGCAGCTTGCGCTGTATGCAGACGACGCAGCGATCTACTGTCAGACGCACACTGGTGGCGCGATGCGGCGACGCCTCCAAGCGCCCGTGGACAAGGTCTGCGCTTACTATCATCGAGAGCGCATCCTCGTCAACGCCACCAAGGCCGAGGCTTCGTTCATCACTCGCCGAACCAAGGTGGTTCGCCCCCTGATTCGAGTTGCTGGCGAGGTAGTACTGTGGCGCCCGCACAGACGCTACCTGGGAGTAGTGCTCGACAAGAGACTGACGTTCGCCGAGCACCTACGCCAACCTGCCACCAAGGCGTACCGCAAGCTGGCCGCGTTCCGGCCGCTCTTCCGACGCTCTATGCTGGCCGCCACAAAGGTGCGACTCTACGAGTCGGTCATCAGACCAACGATGACATACGCGTCACCGATCTGGGCAAACGCGGCGCGCTCGCACCAGATGCGCCTGCAACGCATCCAGAACGCGGCGAACTGTAATCCCTTAAAGGCAGTGCATCAAAATGGTGCACTCCCAGAAAATTGGTGTCACCAGTGACAAATGAAATTCGTATTGTGATACTGGTAAAAAAAAAACGTGAGTTTGTGTGTGTGTTTGTTTGTCCGACACTGTGCACTGTGTCCAATAAATCAATTTGCATCCAAATCGTTTACAAATCAAAACCACAGTTTACATAACGCTATAACATATGACATATGACGTTACATATGACATTGTTTAAACGCATATTTTACTGTTTGGCATATGACATATAATATGTTCACATATGTTTATATGTTTACATATGTTCATATCATATGTTTACATATGACTGTGTTTAAATGCATATGTTACTGTTTAGCCATATAGCGCCCCCCCCCCCCCCCCCCCACCAACCTTATTACCCACCCGGACGTTTTGAAAACAGCACAATTCAGCTCAAAACGAGATCAAAACGATGGGCAGAAAAAAAATCGCGATATCAAAAGTCGGGGGGGCTATGCGTAACTTGGCCCCCCATTTAAAAACTCGTTTTTCTCGGAAACGGGATGAGCTCAAAACGTTTTGAAAACAGCACAATTCAGCTCAAAACGAGCTAAAACGATGGGCAGAAAAAAAATCGCGATATCAAAAGTCGGGGGGAGGGGGGGGGGCTATGCGTCAACTTGGGGCCCCCATTTAAAAACTCGTTTTTCTCGGAAACGGGATGAGCTCAAAACGTTTTGTAAACTGCTCAATTTAGCTCAAAACGAGCTCAAAACGATGCGCATAAAAAAATTGACGATTTCAAAAGTGGGGGGGCCAAGTTGACGGACCTGCTCGAGGTGTCAGCGCGACGCAAATGGCGTGATAGTTCTTAGCGAATAGCGAGCTTTAATAGTTAAAACCAATATTTACACGCAACAAATTTTAAGAACAATTAAAATGAACACAACATTAAATATTTGAATTATTATTATTTTTTTATTTTATTATGTCAAATTGGTAGGGGGGTATATATATATATATATATATTATAGCCATACGTTATAATTGCGTTTGCGTGCATACATAAAGGGTTAAGAGTGCTGCTCACGGTTAATCCTTTAACACCCACCCCCACTTAAACGTTTAATGCAGAGGTCCAATCGAATAGAGAAATGATACCCTAAATGTATTCCAATCTTTAATTTGAACATACCAATAGATGAAGTGAGAGTATATATAGTTGCGGGACGTCCTCACAATTTCATATTTTCAAAAATGTGTATATGGTGCAAAGGCAAACTTTCAAAAATCGCCTAAAATCACCTAAATGGTCTCAAAATGAGCTCAAAGCATCTATTGTGCAACGATATCCATTCGCCCTTTTTCGGAAAAAGGCTTCGTCTCGACACAGCGCGCACTCTTTCTCTATGCACAGTTTTTTTTCATCGATTTTGGAGCACATTTAGGCCCTCTTTTAATCTTATTTAAATTACGAAAGCTCGTAATTGGCTATTCATTTTATTATTATGTACACAAATTAGCCTCCCAAAATTGTTACCCATTCCGGGATTTGAACCCGGGTCCCCAACTTTCGCGGCTGGTGCTCTAACCAGCTGAGCTAAACGGGCCATGAAATTTGGGAGAAGTAATTTGCATACAGGGTGAGAATTGAATGTCCCCAGGGGGGTATGGTCCAGAGTCTACGAATACTCATAGTGGCTCTGGTACCGCGTGATGCTATACTGCAACCACATTTACATTCAACCTCGAGTAACTCCAATTTAACGTTGGATGCGTTGAATTCTCTTTTAATCTTATTTAAATTACGAAAGCTCGTAATTGGCTATTCATTTTATTATTATGTACACAAATTAGCCTCCCAAAATTGTTACCCATTCCGGGATTTGAACCCGGGTCCCCAACTTTCGCGGCTGGTGCTCTAACCAGCTGAGCTAAACGGGCCATGAAATTTGGGAGAAGTAATTTGCATACAGGGTGAGAATTGAATGTCCCCAGGGGGGTATGGTCCAGAGTCTACGAATACTCATAGTGGCTCTGGTATGCAAATTACTTCTCCCAAATTTCATGGCCCGTTTAGCTCAGCTGGTTAGAGCACCAGCCGCGAAAGTTGGGGACCCGGGTTCAAATCCCGGAATGGGTAACAATTTTGGGAGGCTAATTTGTGTACATAATAATAAAACATTTAGGCCCTCTTTTTTCTCTTCGACTAAGGGTCTGCGCCACTCATTTTTAGCGATCACCCTCTACGGAATTGTCAACAAGATTCATTTGATCGCTTTTTGTTAGTTGCCTCGAGATGGCGGATGCAGAGGATTAAAACCGAGCCAGGGTTTCGCAGCACGGGTTAATATTTATGACTCCACGGGAATTTTTGTAGTGGTTTGAAAGTCATGTATAGAATGGCCATTTGGTGCACGAAAACTTTGATTCAACATCGATTATCATTAGCTATCAAAATCGAACCCTATCGTGTCAATATCAACTCAATATACAAGAAATTCTATGTTTTTTACATTTGATGATATGTATGTGCTAGACGCGATTCCCGGAACATTTTAATTACATTAATCTCGGAGATTGTTAATTATTTCTGTGTTCGGACTTGCCAAGATTATTGTGGTTGTTATCTTAAGCTGCGATAAGAGGATTATATGCAAAGAGGCCTCTTAATAAAGATACTCGAAGAGTTTGATTCACAATTTATATTTTATCACTCGTTTAACCTGCATATCACCTGCATCGAAACATGCTAACAATGCTGCTAAAAATGAAATATATTGGTATAGATAGAAATCCTCATGAACACGTTTAACGACACATACATTTCCTCCGTAACATTGGAGTGATGCCATGCTATTTTAAGATCTATAAGAATACAGTTTGACATAATTAGTTAGATACTTACAATCTAAAGTATAACACAAGATATGATACCAGATATAGATAATGTTTAATAAAATCCTTTACGAATAATTGAAATATTCATTTTTTATAACATAAATATTTATATCAAATATAATGATAATTATATGTATTCCTAGGTATACTGGATGGTTAAAATAATAAACTCTCTCTTTTTCTCTGGAGGGGGACCTGCTGAGTCATCAGCATGCATTTTCAAGTAGTGACATGAGCTATTTAATTTAGTGCTAACATGAAATGCATCTGTGCTCAAGCAGCATTAGGCACGTGTTACGTATGGGCAGCCACAAATGGTGGACATGTTATATAGAGTGCAGAACAACATAAACTAAAGGTTAAGGCATTGTCTTATTAATTAAGGTCACCATTGGATTGATATAAAATTGATTAATTATAAGTTATGGAAGATACCAATATGTTATGATTGATGATATAACATAATTATGGCACATCTGCCCAAATACAACATAATATTAATAATATTAATAATAATAATAATAATTAAAAAAAAAAAAAAAAAATAATAATAATAATAATAATAATAATAATAACAATAAAAAAAAAATAATATTAATATTAATATTAATAATAATAATAATAATAATAATAATAATAATAATAATAATAATAATAATAATAATAATAATAATAATAATAATAATAATAATAATAATAATAAAAATAATAATAATAATAATAATAATAATAATAATAATAATAATAATAATAATAATAATAATAATAATAATAATAATAATAATAATAATAAAAATGAGAAGAAAAAAAAATTTTTAGTGATAATATGCCTGTGTATAGGTAATTTAAAAAAATGACAATTATGCTTTCTACTACAACAAAACATTAGCTTAGCGCACTACGGTTTGTACTAGAATGCTCTTCGCAAAGGCCTCAAGAGTAAGCGACTACAAAACAACGTGAACTTTGTGACTAAACGCACTTACTATAATATCGTATTTTGGTAGGGGTTTAATAATAAGACTTATGACTTATGACTGTCTTCTTGGGAGTATCGACACAGCAAGCGTCTTACTGCGGCGCCGACGCCGACTCCGACGCAGACTCCGACGTCTACATCGGCGTCTCTGCGCTGCCGGTGGGATTGGGTCGGTTGGCGACGGCGGCGGCTGCTGCGACGAGCGACGCCTTGCGCGACGCCTTTTCGGCGACGCCGGCCTCAAGGGCGTCCACGAAGCGTTCGGCGTCCATCTTGTCCAGCTCGTCCTTGGACATGTGATAGACGATGCCAGCGCCGTACGCGTCGCCGAGCACGTTGATGGAAGTGCGGATGCGGTCGCTGTAATCACGAGGGCCAGGACAATGACAGACACATAATGGTTCGGCGGGGAGCGACAGTCAATGGGTGAAACCACAGATATTACCATGCCTAGCTATGGCTACGTCACAGATATAAGGCTACCCAGATATTCTACCTTACCAAGCTACGGCTACGGCAAAAATTTCATGCTAGTAGTTTGGCCGGCAATCGCTGGGGTGCGTTGGCACTTGGCAACCTGTTGTAACATCCTACACCAGGCCATGGCACAAGGTCAATGGGACCCAATATTCTTCAGGTGGTTACAGTTACCTTGGTTACAGGTGATACAACAACAAACAGTGGCTCCATACCTTCACTGTCGGTGAAACTATAATTGCGGGCTGAGGGCTTTCGCGTAGCTGTTTTAGTGTGGGAATGGAAAATCTGGGTAACCTTTTATCTGTGACGAAACTGCTTCATCATTTAGAAGTTCAAAGTGAATAAATATGGAGCTCCAGGTGTACAAAATAGCCAAAACACACCTACGCTTTGGATCCCTTCGGATTCCAAAGCGCAGTGTATATTGCGAATCCGTTTCGTTCTCGGGCTCTCAGAGCGTTTCTGGCTACGGCGGGCCCAGCCCTAAAGCCTCCAAAGCGTGGAATTTCTCGAGCATGCGTGTACGTGTGGTATCGAGAGCGCGCCTAATAAGATCAGCTATGGTAGGAACGATAAAATAAAAAGTAGGCTAGTTCCCACAGTATTATCGGTCAGCGCGAGGTAGTTGATAGAACTCACAGCAGCCAATCGACGGCGAAGAGGAGCGAAATGTCCTCGGTGGGCAGCCCCAGGGCGGAGAGCACCAGCAGCATGGTGATGAGTGCCGCGCTGGGGATGGACGCTGCGCCGATGCTGGCCAGGGTCGCCGTCAAGCTGCGCATGGGACGGGGGTAGGGGAAGGTTAGTCCACAAATTGCTCTGGGCCGGTGCCACAAGTACCTCAACCTAGCGTTAAAGCGTGGAGTTAAGTATTAAATATCAAAAAACCAAAATCCTTGTTTTTGATGAGCGTAGCTCATCAATCTCACTTCAATTTCAATCATCATCAATTTCACTAGTGCTATAAAAAAAACACTTGTGTGTGTGTTTTTTTTTGTTTTTTTTTGTTTTTTTGTATGTGTGTTTGCGCGCGCTCTACAGGCCAAACGCCTGCCTCGATTGGGATTAAATTTTCAGGGTGTCTTCTTTTGTTCTCTACTTAGACCCCCTGCGTTTTTCAAGAAAATCCTCCATACCCTTCACTTTCAAAGCAGAAAAAAGAGCAATATTCGACAATTGGGCAAGTTTGGAAAAGTACGGAACTACAAGTACGTTGACTTCAAGATTTGACAGATATTATCAATTTTGTCAACTTCGTGCATGCAAGTTTTTGAAAGTAAGTCCGCGGCAGAAATATATCTCCAACCTAACAAAAACCCTTGGGCATAAGTTACATCTATGTAGTCTATCTATATAAGACTACATAGATGTAAGTACATCTATGTAAGTTACATCTATGTATGTCTATGTACATGCACATTGCTAAATGACCTCAAAGTGAGCATGTTTCCATTACCCGACAGCTCGGACAGAAACAAAGAAAGGCCAGAATCGTTTTCAATTTCAAGTGATCAGAATTTTCGAAAAAGCAATGGTCCGGCTTGCTGCTCCATAATTTAGGTTTTTTGCCTCAATCTTTTTATGCGCTATATGCAAACCGCTCCGCTCTACTTCAACGCAACACAAATTGCGTTCGCCTTAGTGGTAACAAAAACAAAAGAAGTCCACATAGCCCAATAATAAATACAAGAAAAACTGTGCGCACTCACCTTTCTAACAACACAACGTAAAAATGCATTGAAATGTAAGTTTACTGACCAACGAAGCCCAACAGTTACTACGAATACGCTTGGCACCTACTTGCAAAATTAAGCTGTAACTGATGAGCGTAGCGAGTGAAGCGAGCGAAGCGAAATCTTCAATTTCACTACTGCTAAAAAAAAGCGCTTGTGTGTGTGTGTGTGTGTGTGTGTGTGTTTTTTTGTTTGAATGTGCGTTTTCGCACGCTCTACAGGCCAAACGCCTGCGTCGATTGCGATGAAATTTCCAGGGTGTCTACTTTTGTTCTCAACTTAGACCCCCTGCGTTTTTCAAGAAAATCCTCCATACCTCTTCCCTTCAAAGCAGAAAAAAGAGCAATATTCGACAATTGGGAAAGTTTGTAAAAGTACGGGAATATATTTAAAAGTGCAAATTGTATTCAAATTTTCCCAATTTCGATTGTTGTCTTTAGAAACCATCGAAACCAAACCGAAACATCATACCAGACTTTTTGACTTGAAGTTTACTTCAAGATTTGACAGATATTAGAAATTTTGTCAATTTTGTGCATGCATGTTTTTGAAAGTAAGTCCGCGGCAGAAATATATCCCCAACCTAACAAAAACCCTTGGGCATGAGTTACATATATCAATATATCAATATACTATCACTAGGGTGAACGCAATTTGTGTTGCGTTGAAGATGAGCGTAGCGGTTTGTATTTAGCGCTTAAAAAAATTGAGGCTGTCCGGTAGCGGAAATGTGCTCATTTTGAGGTCATTGAGCAATGTACATGTTTATGCATAGATGTAACTCATGCCCAAGGGTTTTTATTAGGTTGGTGATAAATACGCCGTGGACTTACTTTCAAAAACTTGCATGCACGAAATTGACAAAATTTCTAATATCTGTAAAATCTTTGAATCAACTTCAAGTAAAAAAATCTGGTGTGATGTTTCGATTTGGTTTCGACTGTTTTTAAAGGCAAATCGAAATTGGGAAATTAAAAAAAAAAAAACGCATTTTAAAATAAATTTCCGTACTTTTCCAAACTTTCCCAATTTTCGAATATTGCTATTTTTTCTAATTTGAAGGGGAGTGGTATTGGGGATTTCCTTGAAAAACGCAGGGGGTCTATGTTGAGAACAAAAGTAGACTCCCTGAAAATTTAATCGCAATCGACGCAGGCGTTTAGCCTGTAGAGCGCGCGCAAACACACATACAAAAAAAAAAAAACACATACATAATTGTTTTTTTGTTAGCAGTAGTGAAATTGATGATTTCGCTTCGCTCGCTACGCTCATCAATTAAATATTGTTTAATTTGTATCCTGTTGACTTGGGTGATGGATTGTCTTTGTAGACCTTCCGAACAAATTTTTTTATCTGCAATGGTCCGGCTTGCTGCTCCATGATTCTCATACGCTTTTTGTCTCAATCTTTTTATACGCTATATACAAACCGCTACGCTCATCTGCAACGCAACGCAAACTGCGTTCGCCCTAGTTCTAGATTACTACATTCAATTGCATACTTCCGAAAACGCTAACTTGTCAACGAAACAAATTAGTAACTTTAAAAGAACTAACACCCTTCAGCCATGACTTCGTTGATTTTACTGATTCGTTAATAATTAAAATGCGCAAATATTGTTAGAAAGTGTAACATTGTATAGAATTGTCAAGCATTGTGAACTTTCCATATACATTTGGGAAGAAAGTAATGGATTAAATTGAAGGAAGTGTGAAGTAAACTGGATGTGTATCGGGATGTTTTCTGTAGTTTCCTTCGATGAAATGTGGTGTAGATAATTGGTTGTGTGTGTACAGGGGGCAGCAAGTTAAAATTAGTATGAAGTTACTGTGCGTGGGGAATTCAGTATGCCTTGTAAAAACAAATCAACGAAGTCATGGCTGAAGGATGTCAGTTCATTTAAAGTTACTAATTTGTTTCGTTGACACGTTAGAGTTTTCGGAAGTATGCAATTGTATGTAGTAATCTAGAATTAAAGCTTAGTTTTGCAAGTAGGTGCCAAGCGTATTCGTAGTCGGCTTCGTTGGTCAGTTTACTTACATTTCAATTTTCAATGCATTTTTACGTTGTGTAGTTAGAGTGCGCACAGTTTTTCTTGTTGTACTTATGATTGGGCTATGTGGACTTCTTTTGTTTTTGTTACCAAAATAAGGATTTTGGTTTTTTGATATTTGATTTCCTTTCTTTTGGCATAGCCGTAAGTGGTTTTCCTTTCATTTTCGTGTATCCAATTTCGCTGACCCATTAATTTAGTTTTAAAAAGCGAGCATTATAGTTAGCGGTTCATTTACTGTAATTATTGTAACAAAGAAAGATGTGAACTTTGTCGAGAGGGACGTGGACCAATTTGATGACGAAATAGAAAGGGAAGGCCAGATGTCAGTGCAAAAAATGGTTCGTGAAATTTAATCACCGTTATCGAATAGTAAAGCCAGACGCACAGGTGAACAGAGAAACCACGGCGTCTGGTCTAAACCTTATGTATCACGGGTGATCTCCAAGCATGCCAGGGAAGAGAGAAGGGGAAATAAAAGCGACGGAGAAGCCTTGCATGTTGAAGCAGTACGAGATGAGGGAGAAGTAAGAAATATGAACAAGGTGAAGATCGAGACCTGAGACGAATTTGATAGAGAGCTCATACCGTGAAAAAAATTGTGCATGAAGAGAGTAGTGTTGAGTCTTCTGCACTAAAATACCGACAGGGTGAAGTGAAGGTGTTAGATGAATCGATGATTCGGGGAGCAGCGGAACTGTGTAAACGAGAGGGTTGTGACGGCGAAGTGTATCTACCCAGGAATTCATGTGAATGAACAAGCAAATCAGCTGCGATTGATAACTGTGAACGAAAGTAAGCCGGAGGTTATCGTTACCAATGCAGGCACAAATAATACAACACGGAGATCAAAAGTGGCTGTGGCTGTGGCTGAATGTGTGGAGTGGCTGAAATCGACGAACTTATCGACACAGTAAAGGAGAAGTGGCCGAACTCAAAGTGGGTAATTGGGGGGTTGGCATATAGGAGTGATAAATACGAAAGTAACATCGACAAGCTCAACGACGGTGTTAAGTGGTTGTGTGATGAACGAGGTGCAATATTTTACGATCCGAATTCCAGGATTACACATAGCAAACAACCAAAAGACGGTTTACACCTGAATCGCCAAGGTGGACAAATTTTAGGGCAGCAATTGTAGAAAATATTGACGAAGCACTTTTAAAAGAGAATAACACAGCATAGCAGCGAGAGAAGAGACTCGCAGGACGCAAGATACGAAAGAAGAGAAGACAGAAGAATGTGAAGATACAATACATAATAATACAGAAGAATCGGCAATATTGAGAAAGGAAAATGGAAGAGGTAATAACTCAAAGAAAGGTCAGGATAGCGTTTAACGTTATTACATTTAAACGTAAGAATGTCAACAAATAAAATAGATAAACCTGAGATGGAACTTGGTGGACCTATTTCATATTCTTTGCATCACAGAACACTGGCTACCAAAGGCGCTTCAGGATCTTGTAAGGATAACAAACTTGATGCCTGCTTTCTTGTTCCGTATAGAGAAGCCACGAAAGGTGGAGGTTCAGCAATATATGTAAATGTAGATGCAAACTTGAAGTATGTAAATAGAAATGAAATTAACCAAAGAGCAGAAGAAGGTGAATTAGAAATATGTGCTATTGAATTTACAGTTCCCTTGAAAGTTGTATTAATAGCGTGTTAGCGACCACCAAATTCGAATATGAATGTATTTTTAGGAAAGATCGTTGAATTATTATAAAGGGTAGATACTAAAGACAAGCACATCTTACTCTGTGGTGCCATGAACATTGACTTAAATGATAACACGACTGGTAATGCGCTGAAATATGCAATAACTGTAGTAAATTGTGAGTTACTAGGAAACGCTGCCAAAGTGTTCGCGTTGAAGAAGAGCGTAGCTGTTTGTAGGAGATAAGTTGAATGCGGAACGTCGTAAACAGCCGGCCGTGATGTTTCGATGTGGTTTCGATGGTTTCGAAGAGCAATATTTGCAATTGGGAAAGTTGGGAAGAAATATGCACTTGTAAATAAATTTCCGTACGTTTCCAAACTTCCGAATTTTCAAATATTGCTCTTTTTTCTGCTTGGAGGGGGAGGGGTATTGAGGATTTTCTTGAAAAACGCAGGGAGAACAAAAGTAGACACCCTGAAAATTTCATCGCAATCGACGCAGGCGTTTGGTCCGTAGAGCGCGCGCAAACACACATACAAACAAAGAAACAAACACACACAAGTGTTTTTTTTAGCAGTACTGATATTGATGATTTTGCTTTGCTCGCTACGCTCATCAATTAAGCTCATAAAACTTGTTTTTATTTCCTTAATTTTTTTCAAAAATCCAGCAACGTAAAATAAACTTTTCGCGTTTATTTACAAAAATTTTCAAAAATTTTTCAGCTCTATCCCGACCCAGCTCTACACTTTTTCGGCCATTTCCCGACGTTTTCCGACGTTTTCCGATTAATACTCTATGAATGTACTCATGCCAACTGATTGCGATTTTTAAATCACGAATTTTCCTATTCCTAATAACTACACCGTCTTCCTGGTCATAGGTCACAGCTCCATTTTTGGGGGTGACCGTTGTGCCTAAGCGTAACAACA
Source organism: Nemoura dubitans (assembly GCA_921293005.1). Taxonomy (NCBI): domain Eukaryota; kingdom Metazoa; phylum Arthropoda; class Insecta; order Plecoptera; family Nemouridae; genus Nemoura; species Nemoura dubitans. Next base: position 44,208,655 of record OV121073.1, read on the forward strand.
CGTTTTAAGGGTGGATTATGTCCATCTAAACATATTTACTGGGTTGCCGCTAGCAGGCTTAGCTTTAATTAACATTAAGCTCCAGCGGCGGCTCGTGATGAAAGAAATTGGGGAGGCCCGATCACTTATGATGACCCCCCTTCCCACCTCCCCAGACAGAAAAAATAACTGCATTTATCTGCAAGCGACTGGCTGCGATGCCATATGCACGTGGATTTTGGTCATTATTTCATTGTGTGCATTATCTCAACCTTTCTAGCATAGACAGAATTTTCAAAATGCAATTGTCAAAATCACAGTTTGATAATACGACGTCTTGTATGCCTTGCGGTGCTTGTGAAACTCTTAGTAATACGCTGGTGATCGCGGGCCGTGTCTTCTTGGAATGCTATTCTAGACGGGACTGCAAGGGATCGTGGCCTTGAAGCTCTCCCGCACTCGCTCTGCGTGCATAGCAAGCAACGAGCAAGGGTCTCCGTTCCGAGTGCATAAAGTTGAAAGTCGCGCACCACGCAGGGCAGCCGGCCCACCTTGCGTGCCTTAGTAGCAATTGGTGGAAATAAATATAACGTCTGTAAAGTGTTAGGGAAGCCTGGCCTCCTCGGCCTCCCCCGAGAAACCGCCCCTTAGCTCATAAAAGTAGCATTCACTTCATTTATACGATTGTTTTCAATAAAAATTTGTTAAGCCCTATCCTGACCGATTTCCAAACTTTTACGGCTATTATCCGGTATTTTCTGACATTTTCCGACATTTTCCGACTTATATCTCTGTAACAGTGGCGTGCCGTGGAAAAATCTCACAGGGAACCAATCAGGCGAAAAAATTCGACCATATTACCTTCATCGGCGTTGATAAGGGGGGGGGGGGTGTAAGTCATTTTCGTAATGAAAAGATATCATTGGCGAAATACCTGAATCTAAGCTTCAATAATCCCACTGCAATGATTTTTAATTTCGCGTTCAAAGCAAGGGAGCCACAAGAAATCCTCTTCAATCAGCCGTTTAAAACTTTACTTCAATCTCCGCGCAAAGACATATGCAGCGTCGTTCGAGGAGTGGCATGGCTGGCGGCACGGTGCGGGGCGCCAGCGGCAATCGGACGTCGTCGGCCCACCGACCAAGTCCCGACCGTCTCCCGAGTCGACAACCGCATGAGAAGCATTCTTGAAATGTGTTTCCCTTGATGATAAAAGGCGATTTATGGCTACACCTCGACCAATATCGTTAAAAACTGTACATGTAATTGTTCAAGGGAGTGTAAATTAACAATATTTTGGTCATTAAATCCTCGTCACTGCGTTTTGAATGCACTTTTTTCTCTTGCATTTGCATGTCGGGCAAGCAAGCGAAGCGACTCATGCCGCGCGGCCGGCTCGTTGTAGCACAGGCCGCCTGCATGGACAGAGGATGCACTTTCAAAGAGTGTTTCCCTTCGTGAGGCGCTACGGTGCTCGATCCGTGCTGACACATCGCGTAGCGATTTTTACGCGTTCGCATAATAATGCAATCCAATGCCTTGCAATGTCTTTGCGCGGAGTTTGATATTGAAGAAACTTGAGCACAAAATGAATTGATGAATAACACCGAATAATTACGTAATACTTCATTTGTGAAGCACAAAAGAAAGATTACGTTTGGAAGGATAATGTCTTTATTTTAATATGAAATCAAAGGGATTCAATTATTCCCTTGATTCCATGGACTGCACGCTCCTGCTCTGTAATCTATACTTGGCACCTGATTTGATCTGTCAAATCGCGTTGCTTTGCGTGTACGTGTTTTCAAAAGTGACCATAGATGGCGCAAAGCGCTCTAAACCGACAAGGTCCGTACATCTTGTTGCCTAGCGGCAACTGCTAAAAGTTCACCTCACTGCCGCTAGGGGATCTAAGGACCTTGTATACCGATAGGAACGTCGCCTGTGTTGCCGTTTAAATTGGGTATTGCATCACCAATTTTATTGTACGTATTATAAAATTCTGTGAAAATTTTCAAGTTTTTAGGCTAACAACACGTTACAAATAATTGTCAAAATATACTTGCTTTTAAAAAAGCGTACCGATGTACCGACCAACATCAAACAGTACTAGGTCTAGTGATATGTGTACGAACGCGGCAAGACCGAACGTTACGCGTCCTCTTGTACAGAAAGTATAATTCGCCGATTTCGCCACAGGAAATTAAATTACACAAATGTGCGAAATTTACCGAAAATATTGTGCACACAAGCGATGGCGCTGAATATTCATCTACATCGTGGCTCTGGATTCATTGTTGTTCGTATTAACACCGTCCTCATTTTAGTTAGTGTCTTCCATGTGACATCCTCTGAGCAGTAATATATAGGGTTCCGTAGCAGGAGCACGATTATGGTGTCTCGCTCGAGGAAAACGCTCCGGGAAAGCCGGGAAAGGGTGGAAAAGGGTGGACTTCTCTGGGGTTCTACTGAACCCTCGGATATATAATATATACTCTAGATATGTACAAAGAAAAAAACTGCATGAAACTAATCTGCAGTTCATTTTAAGCAGGAGGGAGAGTTTGCCTCATCCTCGAGGACTCACTGCTGCTAGCACGAGCTAAGAGTTTCAAAACCTACAAGCCGTACCTTGAGCCGGACAAAATGGCTCTTTGGGCAGTTTTTAAACTCTTAGCTCATGTCTTTTAGCAGGCTCTGTCCCAACTCACAGGGTCCTCGAGGAAGATGTAAAACCACTCACCTTTGTAACGTGAAATGGACAGGGCCGGACCGACATGTTTTCCAGGCGTAAGCGAGATTAATTTTGCCGCCCCCCCCCCCCCCCACAACACAACGGGATAAACACAAAAAAATGTTTCAGTTTGAAGTTATAATTTAATTCTTGTTTGTGTTTCATTGATCGTTAACTCGAATTAAATATCATCATGTAATTGATGAGCGTAGCGATTTCTTCAATTTCACTATTAAAAAAAACTACTTCTGTGTTTTCATTGTTTGTTTGTATGTGTGTTTTCGCACGCTTTACAGACCAAACGCCTGCTTAAATTGCAATTAAATTTTCATGGTGTCTACTATACCCCTTGCGTTTTTCAAGAAAATCCTCCATACCCCTCCTCTTCAAATCAGAAAAAAGAGCAAGATTCGAAATTGGGAAATTGGGATTTAGGCGTTTGGTCTGTAGAGCGCGCGCAAACACACATACAAACAAACAAACAAACAAACAAACAAACAAACAAACAAACAAACAAAAACAACACACGTGCTTTTTTACAAGTAGTGAAATAAGAATTCGCATCACTCGCTTCGCTCGTTCCGCTCGCTACGCTCATCACTCGACCCCCCCCCCCCCCCCCCCCCCCGACAAAACGACCATGGCAAGAGCAGCAGCATGACTGAATAATATTGAATTGCTTTGCTGTCCACTGTCTGTCTTCGAAGTGTTTCATATGTCTCAATTTCGTGAGAAAAAATACATATGCGGCTTTACATACCCTAACCCATTCAGTTAACAAGTCTATTACGCAGTATTACGCAGTACTCGGGACTAGCCTTACTTATGACGCATACCGTTAGTCTTTGGACGAAAGCCGCCCTCTGTGGTAAACATTCCGCAAGCGCTAATTCTACTTAAACATGAATTGGTTTCATATTTTGGTGTCCTAGTCAACATTTGCACTATTGGTATGACATGTTATTTTGTTTAAAATGTAAGAATTCACAATAAATGCACCGGAAATTCAAGGAAAATTTGGAAAATGAATAAATTTATTTTAAAATTTAGTCGAATTGCAGAAGCGAAAATGCCGCCCCTAGAAAAGTGCCGCTCTAAGCGGTCGCCGACGTCGCTTACGCCTAGATCCGGGCCTGGAAATGGAGTGTACTTTGTTCGAATGCCATTGTTCGGTATGAGTGAACCACGGGACAAATAGACCAACGGAAATCCTTCTGTCTTATACTCGAACCGCTGGCACATGCCAAGTGAGAGTAGAAACTTCTTCCGAAAATGACCTTAGGTCGCCATAATACGTATGAAATTATTAAGTGAAGAGTCAGTTTCTTCGATGTCCAGTTAAATAAATGCTATAGCTAAGTTTGTTATCTCCAAAGTCACGGCCAATCAGATTCCTCCGTTTTCATTTTAACTGACAGTTAACGCGTTAACTGGACAAACCGTAAAACCGGCTCTACGGCAATTGACTTCAGCTCGAGAATTGACCCCTTGGGATCCCCCTACCTGACAGTGATGACCTCGCCGATGCCGAGCGGGATGCCGTTCATCTGCGCGATGAAGATGGCGGCCACGGCCTCGTAGAGCGCCGTGCCGTCCATGTTGACGGTGGCGCCGACGGCGACCACGAACCGCGTCACTCGCTTGTCGATCTTGTTGTTCTCCTCGAGGCACCGGAAGGTGACGGGCAGCGTCGCGGCACTGCGCAGGCGTCGACAGTCAGTACAAAGTCTCCTCGAACGACGTCGCCCTGCTAGATTTCGTTTCGCGCCTCGTAGACGCCAATGTTAAATTTCCACCGTGTGGTTAGCATTCTATACTACCTAGTGCCAAATCGTAGTGAGCGGCAAGTGGTCAACTGGCCATGTTTGAAGAGCGTTTTCTCGTGGTGTGAGGGCTCATGCGTCCGATTCCCCGTACGGCGGAACTTTTTTTTTCGAAAAACGATTTTTCGTTTTAAAACATCTTATTTACACGCATTCACACAGTCTTTTACTTTTTATTCATGTTATTAACTAGATTCGTTGCCATTTATTTGTGTTCCTATACGGACTATATCGTTTGTTTTTCGGGCGTGTACTGACGGTTTTTTTGCCCCAAACACACTACAGTAAGTTGTCGATTTGTGTACCCAAGGTAATTTTTATAAGGCCGGCTCCGAACAAATCTCCCAAAAAGCCTATCTAACTGTGTGAAATTTAACATTGCGTCTACGATGCACGAAACGGAAACACGCGTCCGGCCAGCGTTGCGTTGACGCCGCAGCTTATTTGCACATTCGTTATAGCTTAGATAATTTCTAGGATCTAATAGTACATTTATACGTTAAAAGTGGGTACGCGGATGATTACGAAGCTTTGCGAAAGCTTCAACACAAGATTGCCCTCATCGCGATGCCAACGCACTCTAGCGACCTCTCGGTATCAATCACGAGCACCATGTGTTTCTCCCGTAGCCGTTTTTCCATAGCAGAAAATGATACATTACCTATATCTGTTTTAAAACTTCATATGAGATTATACCTAAATAGGTACATATTTATATGCTTGTCATAATGGTGGAAATAGTTTGTAGAACGTCTGTGCGGTAGCTTGTCATGTAAGATTCCTGAGATGATGTTTGAATGTTATATGAGTTTGATTTGATGAAAGTTTAGCTCGTTCTTATTACAGCAAAGTAGCCATGGGTTCTCATTGTCCACAAACAGACAAGGCCCGTTGAGTCGACATACGAATCGTTAATTTCGGCCCGTTCGTCCCGCTCCCGTCCGAAGAGATCGTTTGTACCTGGAAGCCGTCCCAAGGGCGGTGACCCACGCCTGCAGCATGCCCTGGAAGAACCGCGCCGGGTTCTTGTGCGTGAAGATGTAGTAGATCGAGGGCAGCGTGACGATGGCGTGGAACAGCAGGCCGAGAATCACCGTGATCATATAGAGGCCGAGCTGTTGTGCGGTCGCCGCCAGGTTCTCGATGCTCATGATCTTGCCGGCGATCAGACAGAGGATGCCGAACGGGGAGTACCTGTCCACGACGGGCCCAGCGAGCGAGTTACGCACGTGACGGATGGCCAGTGTACACGGCAACATGCAGCAAATTAGAGAGGGAGACAGCAGATGAGGCGTGTGTGATTCATTTTGGTCTAGAATGGCGGGTAGATGGAGGTGTGTAGAACGGTTATACTTGGTACCTTAGTAGGTCCCTTGGAGCACAGCCGTACCACACACCACCATTTTGGTCCAGTAGGACTAATCGCAAGTGGTTAAATGATTCACATCTCGGTATAATATTTTGGTTTTCTCAAAAAAACTTCGCCTCGTAAAGCAACCGTTTTTCACAACAGGGATAAGGCTTTGATTGATCTGTGAAATGTTACGTTTTTATCTGAGCACGTATGAACTCTAAAAAGTCAAGTCCATTTGCGCCAAGCGGGGATGTCGTTTCATAAGAGTAAGACATACCACATGACGACGTTGACGAGGTTCATGATGAGGTCGTTGAGCACGACGAAGAAGTCAACCATGAGTCGGCCTTTGGGTCCCATCTGACCGGCGAGCAAGCCGAATGCGAGGCAGAACACGATCATGCCTGCAACATCGAGGGTTCAGCGCATGGGGTCGAGGTCATTGAACAGCGGGGTGGGGGGGGGGGGGGGGGGCGTTAGCCACACGTACCCATCACGTTGGTGCCGTCCTTGTAGACTAGCGACGGCTTGAGCACGAACCCGGGCGTCTCATCGTACTCGGACACGTTGGGACCGTGGAAGACGAGCGGCTTAGGAACCTGCCGAAGACAGAAACACATACAGCTATAAAGCTATCAGTGGCGAATTGACAACATACAGCTCTCACAACGAAACCGCGCTATCAACGCGATCTCGTACGACAGCTTCCTATGGTAAATTTTAACCCGTTTGATTCGTGAGGATATGTGCGGATAAGTGTATCTGAATAGTGGATTATCCAAGGCTTTGGACAGTGAAAACAGCAGTTTTCAACCGTTAGAAGTGGGGCCATGGCTCTCAGCATTTCGATTTATGCAGCGTGCGGAATGAAAGATCATAATAAGAAGGTGGTAGTTTCTTCAGCAGAATGTTATTTATTTGCAGGAGACAAATAGTGGATGCGGAACGTCGTAAACAGTAGGTCATGTTCGAAATAACTATTATACCTACTTCAATACTGGATAAAGGAATCCAAGGAATCCAGAAGTCCCAAGTTTCGTCACACACAATAATAGTAAAACAATTTTTGGAAAACTAGGGAAAATCCAGCTTTTTGCTTAGTTTTTAAATTTTTCCAATTTTTGTTTATATAAAAAATATGAAAATTTTCGTTAAGGTCCATGGGTTCAAAAACTATCTTATCGATCTTCTTGTAAAACGTATGGGCGGTCTTAGGTGAGCACAAAGCAAGGGGTCTACGGTAAGTAGTTAACAAAAGAAGTCTGTAGCAGTAAACCTGTTAATCTTTATCATTGGTTATTTGATAAGGCCACAGGACCTTTCATAGATTTATTGGACATTAAGATGTTTAAGTGCTTTCGCTTCAACACTGCTGCTTCCCAGTGAGCACAAAATCGCTGAAATTCGCTCGTGGTGGAACGGCTCCAATATTTCATGTATAAACACATTTCACCGTTGCGTTCTATATTTCAGCCCGTTAGGCGAGACCAACACTGTGGATAATTTTGAATATGACAAAGGAACAGTGAACACATCGCTTCAATTACCAACTAACGCCACCTAGATCTTGGTCGTGGTCGATGTGGCCGAGAAAGCGCCTCAGCTAGGCTGGTGAAACCCTGGAAACCTGTAAACCTTTTACAGATTAAAAATTTTGAAAAAATCGATTTATTAAAATCTCTCTGAACCGATCTTTTCCAAGTGCGCAGGGAGCCTAAATTGAGAACAAAGGGGGTCCTCTGAAAATTTCATCAAAATCGGATGAGACGTTTGGTCTGTAGGGCGCTCACAAACACAAAAAGAGCACAAAGTGCTTTTTTTTGGGGTAGTGTAATGAAGATTTCGCTCTTCTCACTTCGCTTGCTACGCTCATCAATTATTTCATTGTTCAGTTATTCATCAAATCTGTTATTTCTGTTTGATTTGACACTGAAATTACGGTCTCATTCCCAATTTGGAATATTGGAGTTGGGTAGAGATGGAGTTAGGGGCAGACATGGAGTTAGGGGCAGAGATGGAGTTAGGGGCAGACATGGATTAGGGGCAGACATGGAAGAAAATACGGTTTTGTTAAAACGCGTTGGCAATGGGTTTTGACGTTTTAGATTATGGTTACTTGGTCCATTGAAGAGATGTCATCAACATCGGGTTTGCCACCAATCAGGGACTCGGGATATGCATGACGTCATGTTCGCGACTCTGCCATGGAGTCTCTGATTGGTGGCAGAGTCATTGTCCAAGACGTTGCCAGCTATAATTATAATTTGTTTATTAATTTCCGATTGATTGCATGTTTACAATATTGGACAAGTCATATGTTAGGGTAACAAATATTCATTCATTGCCGTCATTTTCTAAACACTCGTTGATGCTGTAAAAACTTTTGTCTGTAAACCATTTCTTTACATACACTTTAAAACTAGCACAAGTGTGTGTGTGTGTGTGTGTGTGTGTGTGTGTGTGTGTGTGTGTGTGTGTGTGTGTGTGTGTGTGTGTGTGTGTTCGTGTTTTCCGGTACTTGCGCGGTCTTGTGGCTGAATACACAACAGGAACCTGAGGTCGATTTTCAGTCCGAGGTCTCGACCGAAGACCTCGGATTTTCTAGCATAAGGACGCGATGCAAAATGGCATAACGAACATTTCTAGCCAAGTTTCAGCTAGGACCTCGCTTTGGTAGGAAAACACGTTTTTGTAGTACAGTGTGTATCCACCAGGGCGGCGCTTAATTCGCTTCATACACACACTCAGATACACAGTGTTTGGAAATCTCCGAATCTACGAGGTCCCATTAGAATTTTTGAAATTTGACCTTCTGGCTCTTGAATTGCCACCAGCCAATGAGAGAGATCTATTTAAGTGTTCCATTGATATACACACTTGCGTAGATAAAGTGCTATGTGAGTTCACTATGAGCCATTTATTTATTTATTAATTATTTCAGCTACGAATTCCTAATACTTTGCGGGACTGTGGAATGTACAGACTTAAACTAATTAAAATTATAATATGACAGTAAATAATCTTTTGAATATTGATCTTATGTATTGTATCATTAATCTTTTGATACTTTTCAACATTTGAACAATTTATTCAGCAATTTAATAACACTTTTCTTGTTGCGATCAATGACGCGATGATTTTTGATCAATGCTTTATGACATTTGAGCTAAGCTGTCTCCCAAGAATGCAAAAAGGTAAATGAAGATAGTAATTTAAACTATAGAAAATTGAGTGATAATTCAAATCATGCCAGTGCTATTTGTTGAAATTTTGTTAGATATTATATAGTGTCAACGTTTATTCGAGGAAATAAACTATTTAGTTATCATCTCTGTTAGGTAGGTACTAACGTGTGATATTTTGGGTTTTACAAGGTGTTTATGAACAACCGCCAGACACTTTTTTGGATCTGCAATCTGCATTAGGGTTGCCCACGGCGGACCGTCTCGATTTCAAGCAAAATGTCCAGCGCCCCGCAAAGACACAAATGGCCAGCTTGATAGAAATATTTACTACGAATTTGGCTTTATATAATTTCAATTGCCATGCGATGCTCAGTTTTGACATAAAATAGGAGGAGGAATATATGCATCAACACTGTTGACAAGCCAGAGCCTAACAACGGTAAGATGATTCAATAAGTAATTCGAATAAGTGATAAGATTCGGTGATAACAGTGTAGGAGTTTGATAAAAATAAAAAATATTTTAACCTTAGTGCACCTGCACTGGAAGCGAGCTGTTGTGTGATATCAATGCGTCGTGGCCCGATCATTGCAGGTCTCGACACCGAGGCAATCGCTGGAGATTATGACGCGTAATCCGCGTTACTCAAAACATCGGCAGGAATTTCTAAATTTAGCTGCTCGCTGGCTGCTGGATACGCAACATGAAACTCGGAATCTAAGTGCTGTATAGCAACATGGGCCAAATAGATTCATATTGTGTCCTATTTTTTCCATTACCTTTTATCACCCTGATAATCAGTCAATCATAATATATATCATCAAGGCCAGATTTGTAAATTAAAAATATGCACTCGCTGTCGCATTAAAAATAGGGGCATTTGGGTGGCTGGAGACAATGGGGCAAGAGACACATAATGTGTGGACTAGAAAATGATGACGTAAAAGGAAGATCTTGTCTCTGATTTTTACTTTAAAGAATGCAATTTGTATAATTTAGTTTTGGGTTGGGGGTTAACCGTAGGCCAATCTGGAGCTGTTAATCTATGAATGGATCTATTAATCTATGAATGGATCTATTAATCTATAGCTTTTAATCTATGTGAATAGATGTCGGTGGTGGTTTTCCCCCAATTTAACTTGATAGGCCACGGAAAATCATAGAATTCATGTCCAGTATAGACTCTCACTTTAGGATCAAACCTGGATCTGGAACTGTACGATTAAAATGTGCACGATGAAATTGTAACTATAGTGTAGGTAGATATTGTTTTGGGTACCGCGTGCCGCCTTTCACTGTTCTATACGTCCACTTGCTGTCACACGGCGGAGTTACACCAAACACGGTGTTTTTTCTGAGCCAATCACATTCAGTGTGCATTGCATTGCATGGATCGCAATCTCAGTAAAAACAAAATTACCCACGGAATATTGACATCCCGTTTAAAGCCCCCATCGCTGTCCTCCGTACAGACGCTCGGTATAGAGGTTAGCTAAGAGTAGTGAATACACGACGTTGAATTGAGCTCTTTAAAGGGACTTTACGCATGGCAAGTGACTGAACTCATCGGAGTGAATACACACCCATTATCTGAGCACTAGCAAATTTTATCAACAAAACTGCATTTTCGCTATAACTTTTAACTGAAGAGGAAATATAAAACAAAAAAGCTAGCATATATATTGTGAAACACATATAAAGCTTCTGTAAGACTTTCAGTGACTAAATCGGCGCATTTATAACTAAAATTAAACTTTAAAAACGAGGCACGCATTCAAAGAAAAAGTGTATGAGCTTTGTAGGACCCATGGCTGCCTTCGTGGTGAAACGTGCAAACTTTGGATCGCGGCAACAAAACCGTCAATAATGTCAGTGATTGGCCTTTAAACATGCCGCAGATCCCACATTGGAGCAAGTACTATTAAAACTTAAAAGTGCTTTCATCTTCAATTGAATTAGGCCAAAGAAATTTCAAAAAGTGTTCAAAATTACGTAAATATCAATTTTTTTCGAAAGTAAAATAGGAGAAACAGTTTATAAGTGAAAGGCTAGTCATAATTAAGTGAAAATGCGAGATTCTTATGGCAAAAGCCAGTGCCAAATAATGTTTTGCGTTATCTAAACGATTCCAACATTAGTTTAAAATTTTTATAAATCTTTCTAAAATTGGATTACATATCACCCGCTGAGGAGTTGCGCGCCATGTTTTTGAACAAAATTGTTCATAGATGTAGGCATTAGGTAACAACAGCTATTGCATTTTTCAACTAAATTGAAACGAAGTAATACAGATGTTGTCGTCTATAGGAAAACTATAATATAGGCTTCAGTGCGAAAAAGGCCAGACTCCGTTTAATCATTACATAATATTGGAACACTTGTTCGCCATGAATTCCACTCTTTCGGCTTGCGATTTTGCATTTTACATGTGCAAAATTATACATTGTTGATTTTCGATAATCATTATCCTGGGTCGTTTTGACTCTATTTAAAATCAATAAATCGATTCAGGGATCGCATCAAACGAATCACTACTAGAAATCGATTGGTTTGTGCTGTTTAACAGCACACTATTTTTACAATGGACCCTGTGACATTGGTCAAAATTTTCTTTCAATTAGTCTTTATGGAAAAACACCAAAGGGACCAATGACAATGAACGCGGCACAGCTCTAACAGGATTCCTTCGCTAATCCACATTCAATTGTTCGTTCATAACTCATAAGTAATACGGGTATAGCTGTTATACCATCTATCCCGGCTATTTAACCTTTCTCCCCAAAACAAAATGTATTCTATCATTGTACCGGCAGTCCACATAGCATAGGTATACAGCAACACTTAGTAAATGTGATTATATTTCTGCTGTTGTTTTAAAACAATTATCATAATCCCCAGCGACTTCCTCTGCCTCGCGACCTCGTAGAAGCGATGTCAAATCACTAGTAGCATACACAACAGAAGTCTTGGGTGCACGTGCACTTTGGTTAAAATTACAGTGATATATTTTGAAACTTAACTTTCTTGATTACCAATTATTACCAACATATATAATAAAGTCCTTGCATAACTTGAAGGGTGTGGAAGAGATTGATTTTTAAAGATAAACGATACACTATATATGGACACGGGCTCTGCCGTAACCCGGTGTTTGTCCATACCCTATGGCCTATGTACTCCAATCGAAAGGTACTGATGGGACAATACCCCTCGCGTGACAGAATTCGTCCAATATTTTGTGCTGTCGATAGTTTGTTGATGATAAGGGAAGAGAGGCAAACAGTAATGTACTTCGTTTCCCCTCGAACCGCTCACCAGTACATGGTACAGAACTGGTAATGTGTAAGGTGGTCACCCATCCAATACTTGACTCGACGCAGTATTGCTTAACTTCGGTGATCCCAAAAGAATCGGTGTTCAACAATATTGCAAACCGCTCAGGAAAAACTAATTAAGCACAACTAACAAATAACAACTACCACAACCTAATAACAACACGAACAACAAACAAATAACATAAGTACTCAGAATAGGTAATCAATCAGCAAAAAGTTGTGAAACTTGCACACACCTGAGTGCCCACCGACTATGAGAGGTCTCGTAGTGTATCCCATTTGAAAGCAACGGCCAAGTGAGGTCCTTGAAGGCTTACATCAAACGCTGACACACACCAGAGTTTTTACCGAAAAAGAGAGGTCTCGTAGTGTATCCCATTAGAAAAGAAACCGTAAAGTGAGGTCCTTGAAGGCTTAAACCAAACACTAACACACACCTAAGTTCCCATCGACGAGGAGAGGTCTCGGAGTGTATCCCATTTGAAAGCAACGGCCAAGTGAGGTCCTTGAAGGCTTACATCAAACGCTGACACACACCAGAGTTTTTACCGAAAAAGAGAGGTCTCGTAGTGTATCCCATTAGAAAAGAAACCGTAAAGTGAGGTCCTTGAAGGCTTAAACCAAACACTAACACACACCTAAGTTCCCATCGACGAGGAGAGGTCTCGGAGTGTATCCCATTTGAAAGCAACGGCCAAGTAAGGTCCTTGAAGGCTTACATCAAACGCTGACACACACCAGAGTTTTTACCGAAAAAGAGAGGTCTCGTAGTGTATCCCATTAGAAAAGAAACCGTAAAGTGAGGTCCTTGAAGGCTTAAACCAAACACTAACACACACCTAAGTTCCCATCGACGAGGAGAGGTCTCGGAGTGTATCCCATTTGAAAGCAACGGCCAAGTGAGGTCCTTGAAGGCTTACATCAAACGCTGACACACACCAGAGTTTTTACCGAAAAAGAGAGGTCTCGTAGTGTATCCCATTAGAAAAGAAACCGTAAAGTGAGGTCCTTGAAGGCTTAAACCAAACACTAACACACACCTAAGTTCCCACCGACGAGGAGAGGTCTCGGAGTGTATCCCATTTGAAAGCAACGGCCAAGTAAGGTCCTTGAAGGCTTTCATCAAACGCTGACACACACCAGAGTTTTTACCGAAAAAGAGAGGTCTCGTAGTGTATCCCATTAGAAAAGAAACCGTAAAGTGAGGTCCTTGAAGGCTTAAACCAAACACTAACACACACCTAAGTTCCCACCGACGAGGAGAGGTCTCGTGGTGTATCCCATTTGAAAAGAAACGGCCAAGCGAGGTCCTGAAGCTCGCGACAATCACTCACCATCCCTTACCTACCTCTAATTAGTAACATGATGTTATTATTGGTAATTTATCGGTTGGATCGCCAATGTGACATTTGCTTAAACTTGCTGGCGTGGGCAACCTTAGGAAACCTCGGGCCAAATTGATGAGTGCTATGTTATAGATATGTTACCTTGATTTTCAACAGCTCGTTCTATCAGCGCAAAGAAAAGAGGATGCATTATTATAATTATATTTGAGAGTACATTGCAGTGGACAGCTCGAGCCATCGCGTAGTCTGACAGAAGCGTTCTATTTTGTAAACACATAGCAGCCTTGTGTCGGTGGATTAACGCTTTCTTTACCTTTTGTACGTGGGTTAACAAATATTAAGCACTAGATCTTTAGTTTGACCAGTTATGGCAAAATATATTGGCTAAATTAATTAAACCGTCAGTTGAGGACGAGGGTCATATATATATATATATATATATATGTGTTGTTTTAAGTTTTCACAGCAATTAGTTTTTAAAAAAGACTTTTGGATAAACTGTGGTGTTTTATTTTTCATTTTCCCAACGTTTCGACCAAATTGTTTGGTCTTTCTCAAGGGTCAATCAATGAACTACAAAAAACAAAACATTGGACAAAAGGTACCAGAGATCTCAACAATCAAACCAAAGTTATAAAAAAAAAACACATTTTGACAAGAAACATATAGCGAGAAGGTCAAGGTCGATTCTGTTTCGATGCTGTCTTGCTTCGTGTTGTAGGCCCCAGGGAAGGGGTGGGTGGATGGTGTATGGGCGATTCAGTGTTCGACTCGTATGATGATTTCTGGGACGCGGCTGTAACCCTGTATGGCAGAAGAGCCAGTTTCCAGGCTGGTGGCAGTCGTTTGGCGTCATCTCTCTTGTTCATTGTGTCGGGGCGCTTTTCTATCTCAATGGATTCTCTGATTATGCGCGGGTAGAATTTCTCTTCTTTCGCCACCGTCCGTGCGTTTTTGAAGTCCACCACGTGTCCAAATTGATCTGCATGCTGTGCCAACGTTGAAGTCTTCAAGGAATTCGCTACTGTAACTGCCACCCAAAAACTTATCCCATGCTGAGTTCAATGCATTAAAAACCCTAAAAAATAACAAAGATGTAATCGTGCTACCGGCTGACAAAGGTAACGCTACTGTTATAATGGACGCAAATGAATACAATGAAAAAATTATGAGGTTACTTGAAGATCCAGCGTACAAACTTTCTAATACAGACCCCACAGTTTATCTTGAAAAAACTACCAAAAAGATAATAGGAAACTCACCATTGGAACCGAGGGAACAAAACTACCTAATACCTCGTGAAAAGTCTTCTATGTGCCCAAAACTATATGGACTCCCAAAAATACACAAGACAGGTGCACCTTTACGACCAATAGTTTCAGCTATTGGTTCGCCAACTCAAGCTGAAGTATAAGTTGTTGATAGACAATGTTTAGCCATGTTTAGTATGAAAGCTGGGGGAGAGTATTTCTTTTTGATGATATCAAGAGCTTCTTCTGTTGGTACTCTGGTAAACAGAGAGACAATATCAAAACTTACGAGAAGATCGTCCGCTTCGATAGCTAGTGTCTTTATTTTTTCCAAGAAGTGAGCTGAGTTTTTGACAAAAGAAAATGCTTCTTCAGCAAATGGTTGTAATCGTTTTGCCACGTAACGGGCGAGAGCTTGAGTTGGCGAACCAATAGCTGAAACTATTGGTCGTAAAGGTGCACCTGTCTTGTGTATTTTTGGGAGTCCATATAGTTTTGGGCACATAGAAGACTTTTCACGAGGTATTAGGTAGTTTTGTTCCCTCGGTTCCAATGGTGAGTTTCCTATTATCTTTTTGGTAGTTTTTTCAAGATAAACTGTGGGGTCTGTATTAGAAAGTTTGTACGCTGGATCTTCAAGTAACCTCATAATTTTTTCATTGTATTCATTTGCGTCCATTATAACAGTAGCGTTACCTTTGTCAGCCGGTAGCACGATTACATCTTTGTTATTTTTTAGGGTTTTTAATGCATTGAACTCAGCATGGGATAAGTTTTTGGGTGGCAGTTACAGTAGCGAATTCCTTGAAGACTTCAACGTTGGCACAGCATGCAGATCAATTTGGACACGTGGTGGACTTCAAAAACGCACGGACGGTGGCGAAAGAAGAGAAATTCTACCCGCGCATAATCAGAGAATCCATTGAGATAGAAAAGCGCCCCGACACAATGAACAAGAGAGATGACGCCAAACGACTGCCACCAGCCTGGAAACTGGCTCTTCTGCCATACAGGGTTACAGCCGCGTCCCAGAAATCATCATACGAGTCGAACACTGAATCGCCCATACACCATCCACCCACCCCTTCCCTGGGGCCTACAACACGAAGCAAGACAGCATCGAAACAGAATCGACCTTGACCTTCTCGCTATATGTTTCTTGTCAAAATGTGTTTTTTTTTTATAACTTTGGTTTGATTGTTGAGATCTCTGGTACCTTTTGTCCAATGTTTTGTTTTTTGTAGTTCATTGATTGACCCTTGAGAAAGACCAAACAATTTGGTCGAAACGTTGGGAAAATGAAAAATAAAACACTACAGTTTATCCAAGTCTTTAAAAAAAAAAAAAAAAAAAAAAAAAAAAAAAATATATATATATATATATATATATATATATATATATATATATATATATATATATATATGCTGTATATATATATATATATATATATATATATATATATATATATATATATACATATATGTATCAATATATCAAAACTTTTCCTAAAGAGTTGAGTCATAATATATAGACTCTTTTGCACTCTGCTTGATACGCAGCAATATTATCTCAAAAAACATTAAAAAGTAAGAAATTGTTATAATATAGTGTATCATGTCTTACAGCATTATTAATTATTACACATATTATTATTATTACAGCATTATTATTATTAAACTGTAATTTAAAATATCTGGACCTCAGATTAGATGACAATGCCCATTCTTTAACGACTTTTGTGTTAGGAACTCGTAATAGCGGACATTTACGAAAAAACCGTTACATGTATATGACCTCGCTTGTATGTTTAGATGAGAGATAACGGTTTTTGTGTATGACCTCACTTTGTTCATGTGTTACATCATTACGGTTATTTTGTATCGACCTCGGATTGATGGTGTGTATTTTTAAAACCTCGTATATACTGCGAAAGGCGCAGACCTCTCATAAGATTGTCGTTACGTAGATACACAAACAAGTCGAATCAAAAAAATTTTGCCCTCTCATTGTTCCCTGCATAGTGTTGACCATAATTTCTCAAAGACCGAACGCTCTAGCTATGACGGTACGGCGGGTCTCACATTGTCCGTGTGTGTTCAAGGACCTCGCAATGTACCAGAAACACGAATGTGTGCGCGTGCGTGTGTGTGCGTGTGTGTGCGTGTGATAGGTACACCTACCTTTGTGTAGGTGGTCTGCACTTGCTGGAAGCAGGCCTGCATGAGGTTGTCGGGCAGCATGTTGCGCACGATGTCGAGGATGGCGTCGAGGGTGGAGACCTTCGTGTCGGTGTTGCCCCCCTCCACGTGCGACTTGATGCTCGGGTCGCCGGGATGGATGAGCAGCACGAGCACGATGCCGACGATGGCCGCCAGCACCGTGGTCGTGATGTAGTAGGTGAGCGCGCGGAAGCCCATGCGGCCCGAAGAGCGCGCGTCCAGCTGGGCCATGCCTGCACCGGGCACAAACCACGAGCTCAGTCAAAACTCTAAAGGCCCATCTACAACAAAATTGCCATTAACACAGATCATTCACTTAGAAATAAGCGTACAATTTGCAATGTGCTCAGGCACTGGCATGCCTGATCCCCTCTAGTTACGCCCCTGCTAATAGAACGCTGCTGACTAGACCATGTTTGACAAACATGCGCGAAAGCAAACCTACATTCATACACATCTACGCAGTAAAAAAATCATAACTTCGGAACCCATCTTCAGCCACGGTTCATATTTGGTTTCTAAATAGATAATTAACTGTAGATGCCTGAAAAAAAACGTGAAACAAAAAACCCAATTACAACTGGAGTTATTGAGGGTTGAAATTTCGGGGTGGTTTTTTTCCACCCTGTAATGTAACAAGAAACCATTCTATATATTTTTTCTTGTTTATAAAAGCATGTTTGTCATTTTAGAACAAGTCCCATCTTTCTTAGTCTGTGTGTTCAAATACAGAATTATTGCTAAAATTACAAGACATTCTTCACTGGTGAAGGAAAAGAAAGTTGATATATGGACTTAAGAGTATCGATGTAAAATACAAGTAATAGTTTTTCAAACATTTAGAAGCACAGTTCTTCTGAAATGACATCTACTTGATGAGAAAACCACACAGCTAACGGTGTGCTTTACAAAACAGTTCTTCGAACGATAAGTGAAATTTAGGAAATTGTTCATGTGATCTACAAGCATTGGGATACGAGTTAAGGAATCTCTTCTTGTGATCTACAAGCATTGGAATGCGGGTTTAGAAATCCGTTCTTGTGATCTACAAGCATTGGAATGCGGGTTTAGAAATCCGTTCTTGTGATCTACAAGCATTGGAATACGGGTATAGAAATCCGTTCTTGTGATCTACAAGCATTGGAATTCTGGGCTAGGAATCCGCTTCTGTGATTACTGCATGGAATAAATACATTTGAATACTTTTCATACATATAATTATACAAAATTGTACAGTAACAATATGTGATATAATTTAACCATAGTTCTCAAAGACACATACAAATCTCCACTTGGTAAGAGATATAATAAACTAGGAGCCGCAGGTAAAATTTTGTCAAAAGAACGGCATACCATCCTATCTGTTAACATAACTCTATATCCCTGATTGTGATCGTTGAAAAATAGAGTTTCTTTCTGAAAGGCATTGGAAGGCTGCTTCGTCTATTACCTCATCTGAAATAATAAAATAGGGGATGTAAAACTGGTAACTCAAATCAGAAGTCAGCCCATCTTGCCTGTTGATATTCTAGCAATTTCATACCGCATGGCATGGAATGGCCATGACACGGCATGACATTGGTAATTATTACCCAATAGTTCAATAAAACTCACAAATTAAAACAGAATACGATTAGCAAATACATTATAAAAATCATGCAGTGATAACTTTATCTTACTTGCCTTGAAACTTCTCAATATAATGGGCAAAGCCCCACTGGGTGAGAATCATGGACACCGCTTCATCCATCTTATCACACACACCCGACTCCTCAAACCACTTCAAACCATGTGAACTTGGTAGCGTCAGTAGGCAACAATAGAAACATTGTTTTGCTGCGCTAGCTACATGCCGGTGAAGAATCGCGCGAATTCACAAAAACGTTTTGTGTATTACATAACGGCGGCAGCCTTTCATGCTATTCTTGTGTAGAGAAGAAAAGGGTTGTGACTTACAAGACACGCTGGTGACTTAGCGCGATCATGTACGAAATTAGAAGTACTGTGTTTATAATTCACAAATAAAGGTATTCTGTTTCATATTATTGAAATGAAATATTAAAAGAACCATTTCTAAGGAGGCAAAAGTGCCACTCCCACATTGAAATCGAGCGGGTGGTTCGAGTTTACTGTTTCTATTTTTCGCTAATTACATTGCCATTTTAACACGTATAACAACGCGGTTTGGATAAGCTTAATCAGCGTTCAAAAACGATTGTTTTTCTTGCATTTGAGATGTCTAAGATTCCTCAAACACGGTTTTTAAGTATTTGGAAAATCGATGTTCAATAAAGCATAAATAGTAGATCTAGGTTGTAAACCCCGGGCTAGCCAGCCACTTGGTTAAAAATCTGTACATTTCTTCGCTTCAAAAAAGCATTTAGAAGCCACATAACGAGCTGAAACTTGCTGTCAGCCAACTCAATCGATGTATTGACCTTGGTTCCTCGCGCATGCGTGCACCCACCCGAAATGAGCGACGAGATGATGAGCGGCAAGATGAACATCTTGAGCATCCTCATGAGCAGCTCTCCGGGGAAGGAGACCAGCATGATGGCCTCGTCGGAAAGGTTGGCCAACCGGCCCAGGAAGCCGAGGAAGCAGCCGACCAACACGCCGGAGATGGTCAGCACCAGCAGCAAGTTGGTACGCACCCATGCCGAGATCTGCAAGCGCCCGTCATTGCACCCTCAGTCGACATCGGCACCCTCTCTTAGGCCGGGCAACGAGGGGTGCAACAGCGAAACTATTTTGTACTAGGCTTTGAATAATACAGAGCAGGTTCACTTTTTTCATTCGATTTGGCTCGAAATCACTTCATTGAAATCACTGCCCATGTGTTACACCATGGGCAGCGAAAATGAAAACGAATGATTTTGAAATGATTTTGAAATAAGTTACTTATAGGATAGCCCCATTGTTACATGCATTATTAGCGTCTGGACGTCGCTATACTCACGGCGTCGAGCGCCGATCCCGGACTGGCGTCTATCGTGACCACGTGACTGGGGAAGGCGTCGCGACGCTCGTCGTCCTCCGCCGTGACGCCGCTCATGTCCTTCCTGTGACGTCACACACACACGCAACACACGTGTCAGCCTTGCTGATCGACACACTCGCTCCGTGGGAACACGACGTTGCTAGCTGCTGCGGGGGGGGGGGGGGGGGCAGCTAGATACGTTGGCTTATCAGTCGGCTATGTACTTATAAGTTATAATTATAACATATAAGTTATAAACTATATCCATTGAGAAAGTATAACTAGCTCATTAAGTAACAAAAAGTTGGGAAACACAACGCACCGTTGTGTGATTTTTTAAACAGTGCTAATGCTAAACAGAAGTTTAGATGGATGTCTAAAAATTGTGATCATAATGGGTACTTTGCGGTTTGCAGACTAATTCGAGCCGAAAATTTTGCATGTTATTGTCGGGTGTTTTCCTCAAAACATAAACACTAAATTATTCAGTACATGCTATGGATACATATATATATATATATATATATATATATATATATATATATATATATATATATATATATATATATATATATATATATATATATATATATATTATATAATATATATATATTTATTTATTATTATCCTAATATACAACCAGCTGGTTTCCTAAGTCGAATCGTTTACCATTGCTCTTGGCTCAAATGTTGAGCGTGGGAAGTAGTAAAACTCAAACAAAATACTCTGTATACGGTATACGGTATCTTGCGATACCTAAATCGTCTCTATTTTGATTTTAATTGTTTTGTATACAACGTTTTAGAACCAGCACAATGGTTTCTTTGAATTACGAATGTACCGAGTCCACCTTTGGACCCGGTCTCGGCACGGATCAACACCGAACATCAGAGTAAGACTTTACAAGAAACCCGGGTTTGAACTCAAGCTGAATTCTATAGCTATAGGCTATGAAGCCCATCTCGAGCCAACAGTGCGTATGGTTACACAAAGTTGGGGGAGAAGGAAAAATAGCATGGTATCTCAAAATGAAATGCATGCACTGCAAGACGATTTTCATTGCAGGGAAGTCGAGGTCGATGGGATTGAGTTGCGCTTACTTTTCCTTGTGTTCGTCATTCTTGGCGGCGGTGGCCGAGTTCTTGAGCACGTTGATGGCGCGTCCGACGGCTGACAGGGACCCTTGCAGCTGCTGGCTCAGTCCAGACATGCCCCTGGGACCTAGGTCACCTGCACCCTGCGTAACACCGAGCAAACGCCCTCGTTAGAAACGCCGACAGGCCGCGATGCAGTTCAGTCTAACTCTTACGGGTCGCGGTAAGATTTTACGCTGCATTTCAGTGCTAATTTTCTTGCTAACGGACCGTTAGAACCTAACGGGCCACTGAAAAACCGGTTCTTAGTGTACCATCTTTGGCACCTTCCCGTTCGCCTTGGAAATTGGCCGCTGTACTATATGTACAAAGATGCAGCAATCAGAAAGTCTGATCCTCTAAGTTGACATCGACAACGATCTTTTCGTTGAAAAACACCTCTCGCCAATGTTGAGCTATGAACGTAAAAAAATCTAAATATTTTCGGACTCCAAATCGAGCACACCAACTTTGTGCCTCGCACTGTTGCTAAACAACAACAACAACAACAACAGTCGCAACAGTGCGAGGCACAAAGCTCTGGTGTGCTCGATTATGAGTCCGAAAATATTTAGATTTTGTTTACGTTCATAGCTCAAAATTGGCGAGAGGTGTTATTCAACGGAAAGAGCGTTGTCGATGTCAACTTAGAGGATCAGACTTTCTGATTGCTGCATCTTTGTACATATATAGTACAGCGGCCAATTTCCACGGCGAACGGGAATGTGCCAAAGATGGAACACTAAGAACCGGTTTTTCAGTGGCCTGTTAGGTTCTAACGGTCCGGTAGCCAGGAAAATTAAAGGCCCTATTGATCGTTGCTAAGCAAATAACAAGTTAACAGACCGTAAGATATTTAAAGTGCCAGTGAAACACCGGGTCTAAAGCACATTCTCTTTCGTTTTGGAAATTGACCGCGTTACAAACCAAGATACGGCAATCAGGAAGTCTGGGCGTTTCATTAAATATCTATCTACAACTCTTTTCGTGCCTCTACAATACAGCTACTTCGAATACCCATCAAATCAAACGAGATGACAGCTGGATCTTAGCTTCACTCAATACCAAAGTATTCCTACTATATTCATGTGACAACCCCTGCACTATAAATTCAGCACCCTAGCACCAACCAGAGCAGCAACGTTTGCAACGATCAAAACCATTGCCAGCCCTCAGCTCCAATTGGCAAGCCCCATCATCTTGTAAGTGAGCCTCCCCGAATGCAGGGTGCCTAATACCACGTCTCGACGGCGATTCGCAAGCGCCCTGAGAGTTGATCGCTCACCTATGTGTGCCCGCGGCGGGGCGGCGGGTCTCGAGCGGAAGACGGCGAACAGGCGACGGCGTGGAGGTGCGGCAGCGACCACTCAAACGCATGGGTCTCACTTGAACACCACCAAGCACCGATCAACACGCATGCACACCTGACTGCGCACCTGACTGCGCACCTGGGATGCAGAACCGAGCGATTACACGGGCAAAGGTGCGTTGGAGTTGACCGCTGCGGCGGCACCGTTCTATGCTAGCATCGCCGGACTGAGACGGCCACTGAGACAGCGCGGACTGCGCGCTCGGGGATGGTCTCCGCGAGAGGGTGGCGGGCGGGGGGAGTGCCCCTCGCGGGCACCCCGCGGAGGACTGCGAGTCGACACATCGACAGAGCCCGGTCCAAGCCACGGGCGAATCCCGGGAAGCGGGGCAGCAGCGTGGGACCTGGGACGTCGCCGACGAGGGGCGCGTCAATCGCCAGAGCTGGTCAGGGTGTTTCAACGCAAATGAACAAACCAGGATGTACGTTGATATAGCTGTAGACGGCGAACAAAACTGAAGCTCGATGACAGCGACGCACCGGTCGGCTTTTATGTATACAGAGAAAACCACAAGACACTTCCTATGAACTCAATTCGCTAGTCGAAGCGATGTAAAAACTCACGTGCTTTCACTGCGCGCGGCTGTCACGGGAGAGTCGGGCGCGGCGTTCGGCTACATGCCGGTCTGTGCGTCGACGTGCTCATGACCCGGCGGCGGCGGCAATCTCTGTCTGCAGGCGGGCGGCCGCCGTGATTGCCGGCCCTGCACAGGATCCTGCCAATGAGTGCTCCCCCCCCCCTCTGCCCCCCGCGTGGGGGAGGGGGCGCTCGACGCTCAGCGGCGCGCACAGGATGTGAGCACTCGGCGCTGGAGAGGGCCAGCCCCTTCTTGCGACACCCGTCATCAGCGACGTCGACTATGTCCTCTGCACGTCGTACGTTGGGCGCCGACACTGTTAGTTTTGATGTGGCTGAGGATTCGACTGATACCTGAGTTGGTGCAGGATACGTGCAGATTTTGTATTCGGAGGTCCCAAGTTCGAACTACGTTGTCGGGTCCATAGCTTTCCTTGACAGGGTTTCCATTATTTCCCATATTATCTTATATTTCTGGGATAGTATAAGTGTTGGGCCCAGAAAAGGCGGAGGAAGCAATGAAGGTCGTTGTTGTATTTAGAGGTACCAGGTTCGAACTTGCTGACCGGATGGACTGCGGTTTTCGTGGATTTTGCGTGATTTTCCACGACAATTTTTAGCATATTTTTAGCATCACATTACCTTCATTTCATTACTTTCATTTTACCTTCATTTTACCTACCTACCGACCTACCTACCTACCTACCTACCTCCTACCTACCTATATACATACCTACCTACAGGGCAGCTTCGTCTTAAGGAGTTTTCTCCGGGCTCATGTGTTTGCCTATACATAGTGATTCCCTCCAAATTACTACATTAGTTTAGTGCCGGTTTTTCGGTGGCCGTTTGAGACACTAACGGTCAATTAGCAAGAAAATAATAGGCTTTGATTGGACGAGGCACTGAAAACAGGCACTTAGTATGAAGAAAACCACGCGCCCACTGTGGTGTTTATAATATTGGATTGGCCACGGACTCTGTTGGTCATGGAATCTTGAAGGAGCTGTCTTGGGTGGGAAACGCCAGCCTCGCAGCGACAAGTTGGAGACGTCCACGGAGGCGCGTCGGTCGGCAGTCGTCGGTCGGCAGTCGTCGGTCGGCACAGGGGGAGCCGGCTTGCACTCGAGCTGTCGTGTCAGCAGCTAATTACACTGGGATGGTTCGGTGTACACAATCATGCGACGAGGGAGCGAGCGACTCAATGACAGGCAATATGATATTGGTAAAAATAAATTATCCACTTTAATGTATCACATAAATAATTTCTTAATTATCTTATATACTTCATTGTTTTATATTATAGTGTTTCGGATTCATTGTATACAACAGGAAACGAAATCAAATTTATTTTCTCGAAACAATATGTACTGCACACTCAGGTAGGTATACAGAACGTTACATCACGAAAATAATCGTCTGCGGGGGAATGACGTCATGGTGTCTTCTCGCCCCGGGTCCTGTCAGTCACACTCAGTCGTGTGACGTATGACACACACAGGGAGAGATAGAGAGGAAGCGACTCTAGCGCCGAGGACGAGAGAGAGCGAGCGAGAGGCGAGATAGAGAGAGATAGACGAGGCTAAAGTCGAAGTAGACACGAGAAGAACAGAGCAGAGCCTTTAAGTCGCGCAGAGAGGCGTTGGCACACCTGTCCAAGATGGGTGGGGGAGAGGGGGTAGAGTGCTGTGGAAGGGGTTGGGTGTGCAGGGGTTGGCATGGCAACGGCTGCAGCTGGCCAGCGCTGCTGAGTGTCCGTCCCCTCTAGGCGCGAAAGAGCGTCGCGTCGTGGGCCGCTAGTTCGGGCCGTTGGCCGCGCCAACAGCAGGCGCCTTCAGCGACGACGACGACGACGACGACGACGACGACGACGACGATCGCTTCGTCATCGGCGAAAAGTCCCCGAAGCCGGCCTTGAACGCGTCGCCATGCAACCCCGACTCGTGCAGTCCGGCGCTGGCTCTCTTCATCACGTCAAAGTCGCCGAAGCCTCCGGAGAAAGTGTCTCCGTGAAAGCCAGACGAGCCCTCACCGGGCCTCCGTTTTTTCATCACGTCGAAGTCCCCAAAGCCTCCCGAAAACGTGTCCCCGTGGAAACCGGAAGAACCATCTCCGGGCTTCCGTTTCTTCATGACGTCAAAGTCCCCAAAGCCTCCCGAAAACGTGTCCCCGTGGAAACCGGAAGAACCATCTCCTGGCTTCCGTTTCTTCATGACGTCAAAGTCGCCGAACCCTCCTGAAAAAGTGTCTGAGTGAAAGCCAGACGAGCCCTCGCCTGGCCTCCTCTTTTTCATGACGTCAAAGTCGCCGAACCCTCCAGAGAAAGTATCAGAATGAAAACCTGACGAGCCTTCCCCAGGTCGCCTCTTTTTCATCACGTCGAAGTCCCCAAAGCCTCCCGAAAACGTGTCCCCGTGGATACCGGAAGAAACTTCGCCGGGCCTTCGTTTCTTCATGACGTCAAAGTCCCCAAAGCCTCCCGAAAATGTGTCCCCGTGGAAACCGGAAAGACCTTCGCCGGGCCTTCGTTTCTTCATGACGTCAAAGTCCCCAAAGCCTCCCGAAAACGTGTCCCCGTGGAACCCTGAAGAACCTTCGCCGGGCCTCCGTTTCTTCATGACGTCAAAGTCGCCGAAGCCGCCCGAAAACGTGTCACCGTGAAAGCCGGACGAGCTCATCTCCGGTTTGCGCTTGCGCTCCATCTTGCCGAGCAGCGAGTGGATCTTGGCGACGAGACGCGCCTGAGAGTCGCCCCCACGCTTCATCGGCGAGAAGTCGCCGAAGCCGCCGGTGAACGTGTCGCCGTGGAACGCCGCGTCGGGTCCCCGCTTGGCGCGGGGCGTCGCATCGCCGTCGGTCGGTGTCGGCGTCGCCTCGACGGCGTCCTGCTTGCTCGTCTCGCGCTTGCTGCGGGAGAATCGGGGGTCGCCGGCGACGCCCGGCTCCGCGGTCTCGGCCACCGGGATCCACCGACTGGAACAGAACATGGCGAGAGTTGAGACCATCACAGAAACAATTTTTCAACATTTTCAGATTTTTTTTTAAATTTGCATTTTTATTCTTGTTTTTTTTAGCATGGAAAGCAGTAATATTTAATGTTGGACGGTCCTATCCCTCATCATTACCAGCATATAGCTTAAAACCGTTTCCATAAAATTTCCCAGTTTCTGACACTTATAATGTATGTGTGAATTGAAAGGGAAGGGAGAGGAGAACGGGGCTCAAAATAATAGAATGTATCGTCACTGGAAACGAGTGTAGGTTGTACCAACTTTCACCTCGAATGGAAGACGGCGAGTGGTCCCCAGTCCCAGTGCAGTGCCAGTTTTGACACAAACAAACAAACGCACTCACACACAAACAAAGCCAGCCAGCCAATCGAAGATAATAGGTAACAAAGAGGAGGCATATGTCCCTAATTTAAGAGTGAAATCAAATCAATACTGAATTATAATTTAAAAGCTGCTCTTCACCTAATGAATTTCTGAAAGGCATAAATCTGGTTGAAAATAATCTTGATTGTTTAAACTTTCCCGGGGGCTGGGCCCCTGGACCACCCCCCACCTACTGGTGGCCCTGTATCCCAGACCTGCAGCTGCCTGGTGCATGGGCAATGTTCAATGCTCAAGCCAGTTTGGTTTAATGTAAAAAACGTTCCTGCACGCCTGCTTACGCTTGATAATGAAACCGCCATGTTTTAAGTTTTGGATTACAATTTTTCCTCGAAAAATATACATTACAGAACACCTTCTTTCTGTGGATTGAACATAATCCTCCCCCCCCCCCCCCCCGTTGCTGTTTGACCCCACCTAATCTGGGACCCTGCGCACGCCTATGACCATGCTGTACTACGGACCTAACCGCGCCGAGTCAGAAACACCGCGGTTATCAGTTCCTCTTTGGTTGGTTACGGGAAACATAATCGAAAACAACAACGCCATCATGCACTTCTCCCAAGAGATTTGACCTTTCATGGGGGGGGGGGGGGGGGGGGGCGTCGTTAACTCGCAAACCGCCGTGGGGGCTGTGGCTTCGGAGAGTATAGGCTCGAGTGCACTCCTTACAACTTCCAACTATTTGCAGGACCTGACGCGGAGCAGTTACAGCTTATGTAGAAGCGTTCATACAGCAAACATGTTCAGGGTACAGATTCTTTGAATGTACCAAGCGTTCGTGTTTGTTTCATGGTGTTGATTATTATCCTCCCCTCCCCCCCTCCTCATTGCATAGTCCAGGAGTCAATCAGGAAGTAAACTTTATCCCTAGACTAAATATTTTCTTTGCTGCATTATGGAAGGCACGTTAGGATGACCGCATTCTTTTCCAGGTAGAGCAATCTTTAGAAGCTTAATTGAGAAACAGTAGCAGTGCCAAGAGGCATTTTATGACACTGTGAATGCGTATCCTTCTCAAGAAAATTAAGAAATTTCATTGATGAGCGTAGCGAGCGAAGCGAGCGAAGCGAAATCATCAATTTCACTACTGCTAAAAAAACACTTGGTGTGTGTTTGTTTTTTTGTTTTTTTGTATGTGTGTTTGCGCGCGCTCTACAGGCCAAACGTCTGCTTCGAGTGGGATGAAATTTTCAGGGTGTCTACTTTTGTTCTCAACTTAGACCCCCTGCGTTTTTCAAGAAAATCCTCCACACCCTTCACTTTCAAAGCAGAAAAAAGAGCAAAATTCGACAATTGGGCATGTTTGGAAAAGTACGGAAATTTATTTAAAAGTGCGTATTTTTTTCAAATGTTCCCAATTTCGATTTGCCTTTAGAAACCATCGAAACTGAATCGAAACATCACACCAGATTTTTTCCAATAAAAACCAACCCAATACAACCCAATAAAAACCCTTGGGCATGAGTTACATCTATGTATTAACATGCACATTGCTCAATGACCTCAAAATGAGCACATTTCCGCTACCCTACTGCTCGGACAGAAACAAAGAAAGGCCAGAATCGTCTACAATTTCAAGTGATCAGAATTTTCGAAAAAGCCAGGGTCCGGCTTGCTGCTCCAGTATTTAGGCTTTTTGCCTCAATATTTTTATGCGCTTAATACAAACCGCTACGCTCATCTTCAACGCAACACAAATTGCGTTCGCCCTAGTAAAATTTCGAATCTAACAGCTCATTCTCATTCGAATCTGTAGCTCATTTCCTCGGGCTTAAACTCATTAAGTTTTCCATGAAACCATGAATTAATCATGAAATTTAACCATACATTTGAAAAAAGTCCAGTGTGCCTACGAGCCTCACAGGCTCGGTACATTTTTTTTTGTACTTGGGACAGTTACAGCGAAAGGAGTTTTCAAAAAGTTCCATTTTAGGCACTTTAGGCAAATTTTGAAAATTCCCTCTGCTGTAAGTTTTTAAAATACGTCAAAAAATCCAGCAACTCTTTAACAACACATGCATTTTTTTTTCAAAATGCGTGGACGCTGTACACTGCACTTTATTTTTAGTACCTATATGAGAATACAAATCTATGGAGTTATACTCAAACGTAACCTATACAGATACTCTAAGAATGCTCCGAGAGAATTGACACGCTACAAAATTTCGAGCGAGAAATGCTGTCGTTGATAGTTGGCTTTACGATCAGCTCTTATCGACTGGTATTTAGCACGAAAAGTTCGAAATAATTCAAACTAACCCACCGAGCGATGTCACTAACAGCACACTGCACTGCACAGTGGACCGCAGTCAGTTGCTGGGTGGCAATCTGGACTCTACGCTGACTTAGATGTGTTTATAAAGTACCTATCAAAAATGGATGAATAAGTGCTGTAAATGGAGTGTGATTGTCGTGTGCTATGTGTGTGCATCTTTATATAATTTAGACTATAGAGGATTGTCGGTAGGTACAGCATAGGCGGTGGGCATTCTAAGGTGAGATTCATGTCTATCATGATAATCAGCCACCTTGCTATTACATGACATTTTTTGTTCTTGGGAACTTCAAATGTCTTTTAACCATGTCCAAGTTAGGTATACCTACCTACGCCTCCCAATTGATGACTTATTTTATGATATTGTATTATTCAGTGGCGGCTCGTTAACCCTTGCCAAGGTGGTGTTGTGATCGTGAATCACGTTTTTTTGCAGGTCTCATGGTTATTGATAGGGTGTTGTCATTACTTTACTATAAGTTCCAATTACTATTCGTGATAGAACTTCATAGCTGACTGGTAGCTGATTGGTTGCGATATCTAAGGTGTTAAGTTTGGTAGATTGGAGGTAAATGGTGAAATAGAACACACGAACACACGAATATAAAAATATGTATGTTTTGGCGAATATCGCCGAAAGCATGGGCCGATTGTTGAGCTACAGCGAAAGCGTTGCGATATCGTTAATCGCATGTGCTAGCTGAGATCGCTGGTGTATATGCCAGGTGTGCAGCAAGCACAGCTGAAAAGAGCCCATAAGACGACGGTTAGGGGGCGGTGGAAGCGCGGGGAGCACGGGGGGCTTCTTTGGGTCTGTGAAAGTCGCAGCTCAGCGCGTGTGATGCCAGATTGCTGTGGATTGAGGTGTCGCACTCGCTGAGCGCGCGCTCACGTTTGAATAAAAATATACTGCTTTTCAGACAATTTCACAGCGATTTCGTTGCTACTTGAGATATTTTGTAACTGATTTAAAAAACTTATCTGGCCGAAATTTATAGGTGGGGCTGCAGCTCAGCAGACCAATAGCACGAGCCGCCCATTATTAGTTGTTTTAGTTTGCAGGGCATGTAGTGTCGGGCCCGACTAGTAGGGGTGATGTAGGACAACACTAACATTGAATTTTCTATTCCATCTTTTAAAAGATCGAGATTTCGATCCCTTCGATTGAATCATTTCCTATCGGGAAACGAGCGGAAATATTTCAATCGAACGACCGATTGCATTTCGCTCGTTGAGGTCGGTCAAGTCTGGCGTCGATGATTGAGCGAAAAAGGAAACTTTCGGAATGGTTTTTCGCTCGATATTTTTTAGTGTGTACCGAGCGTTCTATCAGTGGTCGTCGCGCCCCATTGTTAGCGCGTTGTCACGTACCTGTAGGAGCGTTTCATCGGATGGAAGCGCTCGTAGTCCTGATGGAACACGTTCTCGTGGAAGCCGCGCGAGTTGATGCCGAACGGGTCGCGTTTCGACCGTCGCCATCTTGGATAGTAGTCACCGAACTCGTCGAACACGGCCTCGTGGAACCCGCGGGCGTCGACCTCTGTGGGCAACGTCAGGAACTTCTGTCAGAAATATCAGCTACATCGTCAACTTCTGTCGCCAAAGTCAGCAACTTCTGGTGGCAACCCAATCAGCAATCAACAATCAGCAACAGCTGTAAGCATCATCATCAACATCGTCTGAAACAATTAGCAATGACATCAAAGTCATTAAATTACTTACACGCATGTCCAGTGCTTTTTTTTTGTAAAGATAAAGGTGCCAAACATAACCAATTTTCATTATAGAAAATGACCCTTTACCCCCCACCCCCATTCACTTCTGCCAATAAACGACAGTCTGCTTTGCATTTGTTGTTTTGTTGATAATGGACGCAGTTCTTAGCTGTGATGAGCTGTGAATGCAGAATTCTTCCCATCTCGTTTCCGTTTTAATTATTGTAGGTTTCTTTCTGATTCACCTTAATGAGGTCCGTGAACCAGGCCCCCCCCCAATCGAGCACTAATTGATGAGCGTAGCGAGCGAAGCGAGCGAAGCGAAATCATCAATTTCACAACTGCTAAAAAAAACACTTGGTGTGTGTTTGTTTGTTTGTTTGTTTTTTTTGTATGTGTGTTTGCGCGCGCTCTACAGGCCAAACGCTTGCTTCGAGTGGGATGACATTTTCAGGGTGTCTACTTTTGTTCTCAACTTAGACCCCCTGCGTTTTTCAAGAAAATCCTCCACACCCTTCACTTTCAAAGCAGAAAAATGAGCAAAATTCGACAATTGGGCATGTTTGGAAAAGTACGGAAATATATTTAAAAGTGCGTATTTTTTTTAAATGTTCCCAATTTCGATTTGCCTTTAGAAACCATCGAAACCAAATCGAAACATCACACCAGATTTTTCCCAATAAAAACCAACCCAATAAAACCCCATAAAAACCCTTGGGCATGAGTTAGGTACATCTATGTATTAACATGCACATTGCTCAATGACATCAAAATGATCATATTTCCGCTACCCGACAGCGCGGACAGAAACAAAGAAATGTCAGAATCGTTTACATTTTTAAGTGATCAGAAATTTTGAGTAAGCATTGGTCCGGCTTGATGCTCCATGATTTGCATAGGCTTCTTGCCTTAATCTTTTTTTGCGCTATATACAAACCGCTACGCTCATCTTCAACGCAACACACATTGCGTTCGCCCTAGTTAGTGCTATGCACACACCAAATTTCAGAATTAGTGCTATGCACACACCAAATTTCAGAATTAGTGCTCTAACAGTTTTTGAGAAAAACACTTTTCAGTTTTGACCAAGTTTTGCACCAAGTTTTTGGTGCTGTCACTGCCGCTTATTTTTGTTGCTTGATTGATGAGCGTAGCGAGCGAAGCGAGCGAAGCGAAATCATCAATTTCACTACTGCTAAAGAAAACACGTCTTGTGTGTGTGTGTGTGTGTGTGTGTGTGTTTTTTTGTATGTGTGTTTGCGCGCGCTCTACAGGCCAAACGCCTGCATCAATTGGGATGGAATTTTCAGGATGTCTATTTTTGTTCTTAACTTAGACCCCCTGCGTTTTTCAAGAAAATCCTCCATAGTCCATACCCTTCACTTTCAAAGCAGAAAAAAGGGCAATATTCGACAATTGGGCAAGGTTGGTAAAGTACGGAAATTTTTTTAAAAGAGCGTATTTTTTTCAAATTTTCCCAGTTTCGATTGTTGTCTTTAGAAACCATCGAAACCAAATCGAAACATCAAACCAGAATTTTTGACTTGAAGTTGACTTCAAGATTTGACAGATATTATAAAATTTGTCAATTTCGTGCATGCAAGCTTTTGAAAGTAAGTCCGCGCCAGATATATATCTCCAACCTAACTAAAACCCTTGGACATGTGTAACATCTATGTATATACATGCAAATTGCTGAATGCTCTCAAAGTGAGCATGTTTCCGCTACCCTACAGCTCGGACAGAAACAAAGAAAGGTCAGAATCGTGTACATTTTCAAGTGATCAGAATTTTTGAGAAAGCAATGGTCCGGCTTGCTGCTCCATGATTTTCACAGGCTTTTTGCCTCAATCTGTTTATGCGCTAAATACAAACCGCTACGCTCATCTTCAACGCAACACAAATTGCGTTCGCCCTTGTATAATACCTTGATACTTGATATAATACCTAAGGGAGCCTATTGAAGGGCCTCATGGCACAAAAACCGTGGCATTATTAAATGCCGTCAGGGAATCGGTTAGGGATATATATCGGTTAGGGATATATATCGGTTAGGGATTTGCAGCCAAAAATGAGGGCGTGACCGATTCACGACTCCGGTCACGAAATCAGTTAGCAATTAGTAATACGCAACCGGGTAATGCAGCTGCGTTGCCCACCAATCTGTTTGGCACTCGGTAAAATAATCAAAGAACACCGCCAGGCTGTGGCCAAAACCCATGACAATTACCTACCCGGGAAGCGAGTATAAAATCAACAGCCGGCTCGGCATTTTTGCCCGATTCGACTTTTACCACAAAATCTCGGCATGCAAAAGGGGGTGGGTGGTGGGTCTTGCTTTCATAGTAAACACTGGATGCATAAAAACACTACTTTTATCACCAATCTACGGCGCACGCTTTCAAAAGGGGGTGTGTGGTGGGGTACGCTATGCTACTTTAACACAAAGAAATATCAACTATCTGAGTTAATTGATGAGCGTAGCGAGAGAAGCGAAATCTTCTATTTCACTACTGGTAAAAAAAAGCACTTGTGTGTGATTTTTTGTTTGTGTGTGTGTGTGTGTGTGTGTGTGTTTGCGCGCGCTCTACAGGCCAAACCCCTGCTCCAATTTTCAGGGTGTCTACTTTTGCTCTTAACTTAGGCCCCCTACGTTTTTCAAGAAAATCGTCCATAATGGGGTATGGTTCGGAGCCCTTCAAATCAGAAGTAAATACGACATTCAAAATTGGGAAAATTTGGGAAAATTATTAAATTTATTTAAAATTGCGTATTTTTTCCAAATTTTCCCAATTGCATCGACCAATCACATCGGCTGTTTACGGCGTGTAGCAGCAACAGCTACAAATAACAAACAGCTAGGCTTATCTTCAACGCGAACACTTTGGCAGCGTTTCCTAGTTAAGTAAATTTAATTGATTTCTGTTTCCAAATTTGCTTGAGTTTGAACAATGCTTTTATTTTCAGTGTCTTTGACATAATATTGGAGTTCCTACTTAAGTGGCCGGATCAGTTCGCCAGAAAGTGGCTTTCTGGCGTAAACAAAAGATGTGAAATTGGGTAACTATGGCCCTTTTTTCGAAAATTTCCCCCCGTAACGCTAGAACCACCCCGAAACTATTCATTTTTGACCTTCGCCTGATGTACAACGATGGCCTCTGCGTGCAAGAGAGATGTCAGTCTGTCGATGAACCGTGTCTTGTTGAAGGAGTTGGACAAGAAGTCGGCTTGCGCCGTGGTTGCCAGCATGTCGTCGGTGAACGCGGTGTCAGCCGACGTCCTGACGGCGCCGCGACGCCTCTGTTCGGCCACCTTGGTGTTGCTGGCATCGCGCTGGTAGCCATCGAATACGACTATCACTTGGTTACCGAAATTTCGCCTCAGATATTTTGCGTAGACGATGAAAATCTCCCTGTATGTCGCCGGACGTGGCCACACAACACAGTGCAGAAGGTACCCCCCATCCACGACGAACACTGTCACTTCGAGCGGCACACTGGTTGTACATGGCACTAGTTGTTCCAGCGCTGTGGCGAGCATTGCATTGTTGGTTTTCCGCAGCGAGGCGTCGCTGAAAAGCGAAGGTGGAAATGGTGCCAGCTCGAACTGCAGGCATTCAGACAGTTGCGTGTCTGTACGCATGACGCAAATAATATCCTATTGAATAACTGCATAGTGTTGACGTGGATTACTTCGTCGCGAATTCGAATTCCCTTAGATGCAGCTGCCAGGGAGAGAACCTTGTCGTTCCGTTTTAACTTTAAGTCATGAAATGTACTTCCACCATCTTCTCCATCGCCGCCAGGCCGACTCCACGGGCTTCGTCGCAGTTTACAGTCTTGTTCTCTACGACGCCACTGGACAGCGATATTAATTCCGTGCCGACAAGATCGGAAAATGGCGAGTGAGCGGTGAACCAGGAGGAAAATGTGGTGACGTCTTCTCTGTCGCGCGCTTTCCGCGATATCCTGAGCTCGACGTGTTGCTCGGACGATCCTGACAAAACGCCGCAGAAGTCCTCGACGGCTTCTGTGATGGGGATGCACGCCGGCATGCACATGATCCACTGGGTGAGGGTGCTGTCGGTCAGTCCTCGGCCTTGCGTCACGCCTCCCTGGGTCTTCATTTGCCGCATCAGCACTTGCTCGATGGTCATGTCCGACCAGATCCCTGCCCAGAGCTTATCAGTTCGCCTGACGGTAAAATACCCATCGTCGGCGAACTTCTGGAAGTCGTTGTACGCCATTTTTGACTGCAGGGCTTTCATCTGCTGGAGGTAGAGCTGTGCCGACTTCGCGTAGGGTAGGTGAGCTGCCGCGTGGAAGTATGGTAGCATTTCACGCACGCAGTGCAGGTGGAGGTGCCAGTCATCGGTGCGCTCTGCTCGGACATACAGCCGGATCAGCTGGACTTGCTGGTAGTACTGGATCCAGAGCGCCGCCGTGCGTGGGTGCTTGGCCTCCAGGATGACGGTCAAAGCGCTGGTCAAGCGACGGAGTGCCTCGGACTCAGCAGCCGCCGCTGGAGTTAGAGAGTTGTCCATCAGATCTGTGTACAGCGTCTTGAGCTCGTCGCGCGTCTCGGCGTCGATGTCCGACAAAGCCAGCTGGTTTAGCATCATGACGCCCAGCGCCTGCTGCGCCATGAAGTGCGCGCGAAGGGCTCGAGCGTACGCGTGGCCGGTCATCATGTGGCCCACCGAGCCTTTGGCGTAGACCGTGGCCCACAACAATTCGAGGCCACTGCCCGCCATGATGTAGCCGATAGAGCCCATGAACGACATGAGCAAATGGATGCCACCGAGGCGCACGATGATGGTGGACAAGTCCGGGTCGTCGGATCCAGCGTGGTCGCTGGATCTCAGCGGCCTTTGCGTAGAGCGGCTGATCGAATGTCTCCATGCAGGCTCGTATAGCGATCAGAATTGCGTCATTTAATCTTATGTTAGTATATGTTTCTTCCGGCTGTTAATGAGAGCTTAGTCAAATGTTATATGCGCCAATAAAATTTTATCTGCCGAATGTGTGTGCCTATGCATAATATGTATATGACGAGTAAACTTTTCGCATCGATTACTCAAATTGTTCTCATTAAAACCCAACACTTGGCTCAAATATATAGCATATGCAAAAAATGTGTCATCTTTAAACTGCATTATCTTGGTCACCCCTGAAAGGATTTGCAATGTGAATAATAATAATAATAATAATAATAATAATAATGTTTATTCAGCCTTATTTGATCACAGTACATGATATTGGCACGTCAATCGTATCACATAAAAACTCGTTAACTTTGTAATAACATTTGGTTAAAAAATACTGTTTTAAACAATTTTTAAAAGTGCTGCCTTTTAGATTTTTAAACTCTACTGGTAGTTTGTTAAAAAATAAAGAGCCTGCATAAATTGGGCAATTGTCAGTCATTTTCAGCCTGTTTTTCTTTATATGAATGTTTTTGTTTCCTCTTGTAAAATGCTGATGAACCTCACTATTATCTATTACTAGATAATTGTTCTCAATTACAAATAAAATCGTCAAGTACATGTATATACAGGGCAGTGTCATAATTTTAAGTTGTCTAAAAATTGGTTTACATGAGTCCTTATAGTAAAAATCAGCACAGGGATTATAACTTGCTTTACCTAAGATGCGGAGAGCTTTTTTCTGCATAACAAATAAACGGGGTGCATGGACTGAATTGCCCCACATAATGATTCCATAACTTATTCTAGCATGAATGTGTCCATAGTATAATAGTTTAGCTGCATCTACGCTGCAAATTTCCATAATCTTTTTTAAGAGGTAACAGCCTGACGCCACTTTAAGGCACGTGTGTCTTATGTGGCTTTCCCAATTTAACTTATTGTCTAGTATTAGGCCAAGAAATTTTACTTCATCTTTTTATTTAATAATTTCTAATCGTATTAATGGAGTAGTGTCAACTACTTGACTCTTTGATCTAAATTGAATGATACTGTTTGATGCGTAATTTAATAAGCTACAACATTGCCGTCGAAACGTTTTTGATATCTCCCGTATCGTCGCCAATAATTGCGTATTTATGCAGTTTCACCCCTATTTAGGGGTGAAAAGCAATGACGCCTTGGTTTGATTTTTATCAACTTTCTGGCCTATGTTCAGGGAAGCTTTGTGAAAATATCCTGCAAAATTCAGCTTGACACTATTTTTGTCAAGGTATGGCTCTAAAATTCGCTTATATGCTTGTATATGAAGCTCAGGTCAAATTTATGGTGATTTCATAAAGTGAGTTATTTTAGTATCTAAATACCATGCCAAAATTTATATTTGTAGGCATTTTCTCTTTGTTTTGGGAATCCTAGTTTCAAATAAATACAACAGATAGTTTCGAAGAAACTCCAATCACGGACACGATCCAGTTACGGAACCCCCGGGTGGGGGGGGGGGGGGGGGGGGTAAACGGGGGGAGCCTGACCCCCCCCCCCCCCTAGCCTGACCCCCTTCCAGCAAAGCATACCTCTATCAGTGATTATCGTAGAGAACCTGCAGGATTGTATTATACAAAATGTAATAATTCAACATTTATTTTAGAAATGCATCAACAAAGAAAGCACCGCTTCGCGGCGCCCCCAAAGTTCTGCACCCCGTGAGCTGTGCCACCTGCCCCAACGACGGGGTAGGTTGGCACACGCACATTGATTGTTTATTAAGGCATTTGTAATACCAGAATGGTAATTTAAAAAATTGCTGCTAAGTTTTTCATGGACGTGAATAGTTAAATGATGATCCCCAATTAAAACATTAAACATTTGATAATTTTGTTTATTTGCCAATGTGAAAAATATAAGTCTGAAAATTCAGGACTATCAATATAAGTCTGAAAATTGTGCCAAACAACCCCGGTGTGTCCTACAGCGGGCGGCGGTCTTCCCTCAATGCCACCAGTAGTCAAAACTGAAAAGTGTTTTTCACAGAAACTTTTTTGACCACTAATTCTAAAATTTGGTTTGTGTATAAAACTAATTAAGTACTAATTATTACGCCATGTTAGATAATTAGTGCTCGATTGGGGGGGTATGCGTGAACCTGGCCCCCCAAAATTAAAAAAAGTGTTTTTCGCAAAAACTGTCGGAGCACTAATTCTGAAATTTGGTGTGTGCATAGCACTAATTGAGCACTAATTTTAAGCCATGTAAGATAATTAGTGCTCGATTGGGGGGGTACGCGTGAACCTGGCCCCCCCAAATTAAAAAAGTGTTTTTTGCAAAAACTGTCGGAGCACTAAATCTGAAATTTGGTGTGTGCATAGCACTAATTGAGCACTAATTTTTAAGCCATGTTAGATAATTAGTGCTCGATTGGGGGAGGGTATGCGTGAACCTGGCCCCCCCAAATTTAAAAAGTGATTTTCTCGGAAACTGTTGGAGCACTTATTCTGAAATTTGGTGTGTGCATAGCACTAATTGAGCACTAATTTTTAAGCCATGTTAGATAATTAGTGCTCGATTGGGGGGGGCCTGGTTCACGGACCTAAAATAATGAACTACTGGGATTATTTTGCCACTTTGTACGCGGTACGAAAAATGTTGCCAGTGAGTGACAACTCTTTCATTGGACAGTGCTTTTACTAACACTTGGTCCAGTAGCTGATTCTTTGTGGTCATGCACTTTCTTGCGCAAAGATGTCAGCTGCTGCTTTCTATAGTTTCCCCGTAAAATATATGTCTGTGTTTGCCCATTCCTTCACAATTTTGATCCCTGCCCAGAGTTCCAATTTCTTTGCAAGCTGTGCAGCCGAGTTTCTTGTTTTGATATAGCAGAGCCAATTGTATTTCAAGAAAAATTCATTCTTCTGCTCTATGTCCAGCAGCTAGGCCAGTCGTCAGCCAGAGGCTACTGTTCAAGATCACCGACCGGTGCGTTTTCTGATATCTCAGGACCACAATTCGGAGTTCCACTAACACTCGCACACCCCGTTTCATCTCTTACACTCACTTCATTACCTGTACCAGCCCTTTTAGTAGCTTGGGTCATAAATTAGTAACCAAGCGCACACACGAAACAAACAAGGACGCTCTAAACCTTATTTCACGGTAAGAAGGAAAGTGTCTTCGCATTTTCCTCCTGGACCCACTGCTGCTAGACACAAGCAAATAGTTTCAAAACTGCCCATGGCCATGGAGCCTTTTGTCTGGCTCTAGACATGGCTTGTACGTTTTTAAACTCTTGCTCATGTCTAGCAGTAGAGAGCCAATGAGGAAGGTGCAAATCCACTCTCCTTCGCAACATGAAATGGAGTGCTGGATTTTTTTAGCGATCGGTGAGCGCAGATATTCCCGCCGATGTTGATTTTTTTAGTGTAGGTACCGAAATGAAGTGGCGGAACGGCGTTCCGGTACGTTCCGGCACAAAAAAACACTGCATGTCTACTATGTCCTCTCTTAAGCACTAGTTTTGAAGAAAAAAGCTATATAAACTAATAAACTAAATAAAAGTCTCACTGATTTCCCGAAGTTTCGTACCATATACTATAGTACATCTTCAAGGGTGATAGCTCGACTGACGTCAAAAACGTGAACAAGAGAACCGACTATTGTATAACCTAGGCTTCCTAAAATTAAATGAGCCTGTCGAAGTCCAAAAATAAAATAAAAAAAACGAATTTTTACTACATTAAAAAAACTATCCAAAATCACAATGATAGAAATGTCAGCGACTTCAGCAACTTCTGTCGCAGCAACTTCTGTCAGTAACATCTGCAAAGTCGTCAACCTGTGGTGGCAGTGGTGGCTTGAGCCTTGGCCAGTACTGGAGCAAGATCTATGTAGCTCAGACACCCACCCACCCCATGGAGGGGGGGGGGGGGGGGACTGCAAAAAAAATTTCAACTAGAATTCTTAAATTTTATTGGAATTCATAAATAATTAATAATCATTTGGGTTTTGATCATCTTTAGCTACGTGTACATTATTTGGTTAGAGACAAGAAAAACTGGCTGAAAAACTGTGAATACTAAAATCTTTTCTCTAATGCATCAAAAACAAATTGTGTTTCTTATTTCAATTGACTCTCGAGAAGCTAGGAATCATTATTATCTGATCGTGATCAGAGACAGAATTGACGGTATCGCCACTTGCAGACTCGGCTTCATTAAAGAAACGTGCAGCGTATTAAATTTTATAGAGTTACGAAACAATCATATTGAAATTATAAATATTTGTTACCAGTAATAGCCACATTACAAGCCAAGCTATATAGGCTTTTGCTCGTTAGCTTGCCCAAAATAATAGAAAAATTATCTCGCATTGCTTACCATTGTTGGTGGAAGAACCGAACTTGTTTAAAGAGTCATCCAATTCCAATGAGCAGGAGCTTGTATTTTCACGTGTCCATAACTCTGCGAGTGTTCATTGATAATCTTGATTGTCTATCATCTCTACCCAGGGCCGTAGGAACTATTTTTCCGTGGGGGGGGGGGGGGGGGAGCAGACAAACATCCAAATTTGGGGGGTTTGGGGCACAGCCCCAAAAAATGTTGAGTTTAAGGTTTTCATTGGAGCAAATCTACGCGTTTGCGGTCATTTTGGGGCTTGAGAATTGGCTGGTCAGAACTGCATATTTTATTATGATTTTATGATGCAAGAAGGTTCCTGTACATGTTTTGCGGTACTGTTAAAAAACCAGGCCGTCATTGCTAATAGGCGTTGCTCTAAATAACGCCAGCAGTTCAGCAAAGGCTTTTAATACCTATGAATAAAGATGTAATTTAGTGATTTTACCACCAATTGACGACACATTTTGCGCCGCAGGCGACTATTTTACGATTTCTTGAGTTTCTATCGCCCAATATTTTGTCCGAATCTAGAAATTTCTGCATGCTACGAAATACTAATGTAAATTTGGGCCAAATCAATCATGGTTATCAAAATAGGGGATCCTA
Organism: Nemoura dubitans; assembly: GCA_921293005.1. Taxonomy (NCBI): domain Eukaryota; kingdom Metazoa; phylum Arthropoda; class Insecta; order Plecoptera; family Nemouridae; genus Nemoura; species Nemoura dubitans. The sequence goes on from OV121073.1 coordinate 44,249,245, forward strand.
GTTTCAAATTTCCTATCATATTAATTAGAAAAGTTTCGTAAAAACGATCCAGTTAACGTGACCCCGGGGGAGTAAACCGGCCTGACCCCCCAGTGGGGGGGGGGGGGGTCAGGCCGATGTGTGGGGGGGGGGGGGTGTATTTGACCCCCCCCCCTTCCTACGCCCCTGTCTCTACTTGAATGATGTTGATATAGCATCAACAACTTGTTCATTAAATCTCACGAACATGGAAATATCGTCATCAATGACCACTGACAGTGACATTTGATCGATACAAACATGTGTCACCTATGAAGTTTACAAGGCACATTATGTTATTTATTTTAAAAAATAAAAATATTTAAACAGTGGCATCGAGTCGGATGCCATTTTTGCCAAATTCGTTTACTCGTACAGATGCATGTTACTCTTTAGTCTATACAAATGCATAAGGGATCTAAGACGTCGATATTGGGGCAACTGCTCTCTCAAATTGGGCCAAGTTCGGAGTCTGTGTAAGCTTTTTGTGATCAGCACTGACTCCAGCGCTGGACTCATCTAACAGACAAGCACATTGAGAAAATAAGGATTTCCCATTGCCAACAAAATACTTATACAATTGTGATTTGTTTTTATAATTAAAAGAAATAAATGTTGCGTTGCTTACCAATGCTTTCAAGGCTTTTCAAGGCTTTTCAAGGCTTTCAGGCTTACCAATGCTACAAGGCTTTTTGAAAAATCTATCCAAGGTGGTTGAGGTTGAACTTGCATTTGCAGCATTGGGCTTGCGCTTTTCTTTAATTCTACCACGTTGGCATATGATTCTACGTGTCGCGACCAATTTGTCTGGTTCATATCACCAGGGGCGAAGCGTGGGTATTTTTACGGGGGAGACACACATAATATTAAGTACATTTGGCAGTGGCACGTACGTAGGGGTACCATTATCTCTCTGGAGCACGGTAAATGAAATTAATATCAGTCTTAGTACCTTTAAAAAATTTGTATAGAAGTTCAATCATACGGTCATGTTCATTCAGTTCATGCTGGCTGGAAATATGAACCTTATCGTTACTAAATTACCTAATATTTAGGACGAAATAAGCTTGCATGTGCTGTGGCTTACGTTGAGCAGGAAAGCAATGCTAATCGCTTTCAACGCTGGGTAAGCGCCTTTTACCATAGGTAAGCGCTACTACTAAACCTGAAAAAATCCCGCGCCACGGAGCGCGCTTGTGCTACGGAGACGCGGTCCCCGAAGCACATATTTTCAGGACGGCACGGAGTCACAGAGCCGAGACGCGTCTCAAACGCAGCGATTTTATTGCAGCGGTAACTCGGAAATCAAGCATCGGGCGGCTGGCGGCGGGCGGCGGGGGCCAGTGTATAAGACCCTATGCGAGGAGACAATCTCCAACTATGTCTCTCGCTCGGTGCTCGAATAGTAAATCGCTCGTAGCTCTTCGGTTGCGCTCGCGTTACAGCCGAGCTTGGCGCGCGAGTGTGAATGCATATGCAGCTCGCACCGAGCTCGTTCAAGCCACTCGCTAAATAAACTTAAAAGATCCGTAAAAAAAACTTAATCACGTAATTTTTAGGGCAAACACTGTCTCATTGTCTCATAGGACGCTTCGCCCCTGCATATCACCTCTTTCTCTCCAACAGTGACACCTCGTCAATTGTCGAACACTCATTTTGTTTAGAGACACAAGTAACAAAAACCCAAAAATTAAATTAGCAATTAATAGCTAGTAGCTACCCATCAATCATCATTAACACCTAGGTACAGCCAGCTAAAGCTTGCCGCCTGCGGGTCACAAAATCGAAAAAGCAATACTCTTGCCACACGCATTTTTAACGAGATTGGTATGACGTGTGTAATCGACTTACTGCCGCGAAAGCAACTAGAGGACTGAATATAACAACATAAATATTGGCATCGCGTCAGCATCAAGTGACCATTTTGCGGTCAGCAACGTAAGCGTCATTATTCATCGGCACCATCAGTCAACAGCAGTCATCGTCGGCGTCGTCAGCATTAATTGGGTTGCCACCATCAGCAGTGGGCACACAAATATCGACACCATGGGCTTGTGACCTTGCCTGGCCGCGGGGGGGGGGGGGGGGGGGTTGTAGGGCAGGCGTAGGCGTTTAAAAGCGTGCTTTGCCCCGTGTGATACATAGGCATTTCTTTAATTAGGCGAGCCGGTGTTACGCGGTTCTCAACTACAGGTTACAGCATGTCACACCGGCACACAAATTGAGTTCTTTCTGGGAGCGTTATTTTGTATTTTGTGTTTCCAATTCATTGAATATTTTTGACTTGGAATAAAAATAGTTATATAACCAGACTTGAAAACAGTACGTTAACTAATATGAAATGACAAGTTTTCTACAAGACTATACCTATATATCAACCGTGAATATGAGTTTTATTTTTTATATTATCGTGGACGGTGAGGGTGAAGGCAATGTGGCCCGGGTGTCGATTGTGTAAAGTTATCGACGAGCTATCGTTGTTTATCGGTAGCACGGCCCACTAAAATAAGCAGGCAACTTTTAGCTATCGATCGGTTGCCCTTAGCTACTGATCGATATACTTAATTGTACACAATCGCTACCCTGGTCACTAATGAGAAAGTGTCGTCCAAATCTTTTAATGAAACTGAAAGCCTTTCCCTTTGGACTGGAGGGTTGGTGGCAATCCCTTCACATGTACGACGTCAGCACCCATCGACTGCATCACCGAGCAAACAAGTGTCTCAACGTTTCCATCGCCGAGATAGACGATATACGCGCCAAAACGTTCACTGACATTCAGACAGCGAACATTGCCATTCTTTGCCGCGGAGCCTGACGCTGTATAAACACATTCATGCCCGCCGCGAAACTCGATTTCTGCGTCGCTCCCCCCAACGAGACGACGACGACGACGACGACGACCACGACGACGACGACGACGATTGCCCGCCGTTCACCGCCCCGGCGATATCGCACGCATTACGCAGTTACCACGCACTTTACGAGTCGCTCCACGAGCAAACGCATGAAAAGTTCGCGTTCAATTAGAAGTAAAACAAGTGGATTGGCGCCGCTACGCGTCGCCTCTAATTGAATGAAACGCTTTCCACGAGCGTCGTGCATGCCACGACATCGTCGTCGTCGTCGTCGTCGTCGTCGTCGTCGTCGTTGTCGTCGTCGTCACGGCGGTGTTGCTTTAGAGCTAGACGAAATCCTGCACACGGAAAGTGTGCTACGCTTGAACATGTAAATTATGCATCGACATAATTAGCTCGGGCTTCCTCGGGCTTCCTCGGGCTTCCTCGGGCTTCCTTGGGCGCGCGGCGCGGGCGGGACCGGTATTGTGTACACGGGAGTCGGATGGCTGGTGTCGGGAGAATGCAGCCAGTTGGGGCGGGGAGGATCTGAGATGGCAACACGTTGCTTGATGTGGTTTGGCCGGATTCTCGTATAGGACCCGTACAGCTTTGTACGGAAACCAGGTATTGCTATATACTCCAGGCAAGGAAGCTCAACAAGACCCCTAACCCAGAGCTAATTGCAAAAGTTTTTATTTTTAGTGTACCTTGTTCAGAAAAATTCGCTGATTACGCTCAAGAAAGTCGAGAAAAAAACTCCGATGGGAAATTGCCTAAAATTAGGCTTTAATCCAAATTATGCTAATTTTTTGATTCACCAAAACAATTGTTAAGTACCAAAATTCGGTGTACAATTACGCAAGCTATTTTTACATATAAAGATATCAGGAAAATTTTGATTAATTTTCGATTAAATCGACTTCAATTAATTATGCATAAGTCCAATCAAACGCTCCCAGCTCCGAAACTATACAAGATATAAAGATGTCAACTTTTTACGATGGCGTTGGTAAAGAATCAAGGTATTTTATACGGTAGTATGAACAAAGTCTATGGCTCGTGTATTAATTACATGCAATCAAACTTTTAAATTAACATTGATTTATCGAACTAAGTACTTTTCATTAAAATATTGGTATTACACGCAAAATTGATGCTACGTAGGAATTAGGTTGCATGCTCACAACTGTTGTAAGATACACCCTTTGTAATTGTGGTTTTTTTATTTTGATAAAGTGAAAATTGAATCGATTTTAATTGAATTTGCATACGTCCAATCAAACGCTCCCAATTCCGAAACTATACGAGATAGCGATGTCAAATTTTTTCGAGTATGATGGGAATGTACCAAGGTATTTTACATAAAAGTATGAACTATAGTCTATTAGAGGTAGACTAGCAGTATGAGCCCGTGCTACGCACGGTGAGTGTGTAGGAGCTTAAAGCCTCCCGACTAATGACCTCCAAATTTTCAAAGTCAAAGAAAACGAAGAGAACTCAACAGGACTAATTCTTTATCATTTCTATACTGTTTCAAAGTCAAAGTACCAAACTGGGTTTCCACCACCCCTTAACAAAGGAACTATTTGGAATGCGAGTCAATTGAAAAAAAAACTGTCATACCCCTTAAAAACTTTAACTCCGTAAAGGACTGTACCAAAATAGTGGACACCAAAACAGTGACTATCGAAAAAATATTCTCCTAACCCCCCGCCACGCGGAACCAAACATCCACGGATGCCATAATGAGCGAGGTATCTGCTGCGTATAGTATGAAAGATGTAAGAAAAATAGCTATTTTGGGCGCACTGCCATCGTGATTACACTGCGGGGCCTTGTACTTTGATACGAACAAACTTCTCACACTTTGAAGAAAAATGCAAAACAAATCTTGAATCGAAAGTAGTTGTCCGCATCGCGATTTGAGCTCGAACTTCCTTACCGGCAGCCCATAGTGCGATCCGTTAGCTATGGGATGCTAGCAAGTTCTTTGCGGTACCTAGTGGATATTGATCAATTCGAGAGCAGGTATTGAATAAATTGAAGAAAAAAAACCGATGATCACTTTATTCCAAATTTAAAAATTCGTTACACAGATGAGAAGATGTCGAAATGTAGAACTACGGTTTCCCTGAAATAAAAAAACCGTCGTCCGCGCGCACTCGAACTCGCAACCCCCGGGCAGTGCCAAGCCGGCCAACGTGACAACGAGCTAACCGAACTCCTCGGTGCCTGAGGCCTGCCTGGGGACTTGGGTTCACGGGGCCTCGCATAGTGTGACTGATTTCACGTTGTAAAAGATGAGAGTACTTTTCTGTCACGTAAGCTCTTTGCTTATAGTTTGATCACGTCTTTTCAACCTTACCTCTTCCCACTCGATTGTTGACGATGGGGAACTTGCACTGTTATAGATTGGGTTAGTTTTTGTTAGAATATGAAATAAATGTCAGATTGGGGCGCTTATAGCTATAAGTGTTGCAAGATGTATAATTGGTAAATTGATACCTTTCGTTCCTAGTTTTTATTTCATTTGTTTGCTCTTTGTCCCCCCACCCCCTCCTTACATCTGGAGAACAGCATGAGGCCCCTGCGATAGTGTGTGCTGACCACTGAGAGACCCTTAAATCCGCGCCTGTTAATGGGGCACATTTTGTTTGTGAAACTGCACCAAAACCCACACCACCTGTCCCGAAAAATCGTCGGCCTGCACTGTTCATGGCATGGCCGTACCAAAAATGAGGTAGCATCTTCAGCGTAGAATTTAAAAAAAGTGCCATCCACGATTTGAACTCAAGTATCTCATCTAGAATCCAAATGTGCCATGAGTACGCTACAGTACGCGGATATTGCTTACGGGTCACTTTAGTTCATCGCATGAAATTTACATTATATATAAGAGGATGGCTTTGAGTTGAAGAACATAAGGTTGCTTGAAATCCAAAAAGGATTCACGAACTTAAGACTCGAACCCGCGACGCTCGGCTCGAAGTTTGACGTGGTTACCAATGGCAGACACATAATACATACCATCACACGGTATCTGATGTGTCTACTCCGACAGTCCACATGTCACCCCCCCCCCCCCCCAACCTCCACCCAAAGCGCCCTGTCGGACAGATCGGCCAGGGACTTTCAGGATCCGTAATCGGAAGTAGAACTCCCTAGAAGTGAAAAACTGGTGTAAGGGAAAATATTAAAATAGGGAAAATATTTTAGAAAAAAGGGCCCATTTTAATGGTGTTCATTTAATTTGTAAAAATATACTGTTAAAAAATATTGTTCCACACACGATTTGAACGCAAAAATGTCATGCACTGGCCGAGAGTGCTGTCAGTACGCTGCGGTTGCGGAGTTAGAACATGGAACCTATCGGGTACCTTTATGTTAATTGTTATGCTTTATAGAAGTTGCATTAATTAGGGCCAAAATCACCCAGAAGACCACTGCAGATGATATTTTGAAATGCATAACGTACCTGAAATTTAATATTTGGACTAATGAAGTGCTAGAACCGCCGCCGGTGGTTTGGAATGTCTTTGTGCTAATAATGCCATAATTTTATCCGCAGCGTTTAGTATGAAACATTTTATTAGTCGAAATTGCCTCAGAAAAAATGAAAAATTTGGGCGCACTGCCAATTGCCAGATTCGAACATTATTTTCAACCTTGCCGATAAATGAAATACAAGTCTTGAATCAAAAATATAGTCCTACGCCTCTTGATTTGAACTCGAACTTCCCTATCAGCAGGCGACCGTGCTATCCGTTATCTACGGGATGTTGACGATGTTTGCTGCGGAACCTTAACGGATATATTGATCAATTTGAGTGCAGGTATTCAAAAACTTCAAAATAAACCCGATGGTCACTCTAGCTTAAGTTTTGGAATACGTAATAGAGAGGTGAAGGTGTCGAAATGTAGAACTAATGTTTCCACTGAACTCCTAAATTTGTCATCCGCGCGTACCCGAACTCGCATATCGGGGATGAAGCACAGATGACCATGACAGACAACGTGCTTACCATACATACACTTGGAAGCTGTGGCCAGAGGAGTATTTGACGCATTCACGTCAACAATGTTCGTCGACTCAGTGAAAGCTGGTGGACAAAATGACCCCCCGAAGGCGCCCCGAGGGACAATTCGACCTGCAGTTTTTGGGATCCCAGATCGGAAGAAAAGTTCTACAAAATGGAAAACTCAAGTGAAGGAAAATATCAAAATTTCATTACTATTTGTCCAGAAAAGGGCCTTTTTTTAGGCAAACTGCCCCGAAACCCCCACGTTGCACTGCAGAACGTCAAAATAAGCATGGTCCCAAACTTTGAAGAAAAAATCTCGAAAAATCTCGAAAAAGTAGGAGATGATGATTAATTGCAACTAATTAAACTCAACAAATTTGCCGGTCATAAACTGCTCAGTGCTCGTATAAGGGTAGGTTTTTGTAAAGTTGGTGTTGGTTGAAGTTGTGACTTGTGGATCATCACTGTCACCATGTATTTACATTGATTTATATACATCTGTTCAAGAAATGTGTGAATGATACTTATAAATTCGTGCGACCGGAGTCTGGCTGAAGCCAGCGCGTTGACGAAGGTGTGTGTACATCGATGTATAGTTAATCTGTGCCATTCCGTGGAATGAGCCCGGAATATATAATATCTAACGCAATTTACCTTATATTTGCTTCAGTGGGTAAAATTAATCCATGTAATCGAGCCAAATTTGTAGGATATGTGAATTTAATAATATTGTCCCTTGCAATTCATAAAAGTAAGAGACACCATCGTCCTAAAAGGAGCAAGTATATTATGTGTCAATCAGGCAGCAAACATCGAGGAAATAATAGGTGTGTGACTTTCGGACACATCTCAGTCATCTCATGAGTATTATCAGACATCTCGTCTGGCTTATATAGCTTTATGAACAAGAACACTTTTTAAACAAAGGTAAAAAAATACATTCCGCATGCTTTTTATTCAGTACAAGAATTTTTTAAATATAAAAGAATTCTCAAATAATATAGTTGTGAGTAAAATAATTTGACTGGTCTGATGCCATACTGTAATTGGTATAATGATGAAATTAAATACACTGAATTCATATGCATAACGTGCTGGGACTACGTTTAAATTTACGGTTTCACGGTTTCGCGCTTACATGTATGTTATAATAAGCTTTTCTCAGTACTCGGAATTTCTCATCGTCATCGTTGTCGTATTTTGGAGTGATGTAAATCCTGCAAAATAGCATGCGCTGTTTCCACCAGCGTGACAATTTTCTTATTTAAATGATTGTATAAGAGATCTGGAATACTTCTGGAACATTTTGGTGAAAGAATTATAATATCTTGCAAAGATTGGAAGGATTACCACCTAGATGTTTGCTGCCTGATTGACACTGTTTGCTTCTTTTTGACCGAGTGACGGAATTTTGTAAATTGCAGAGGACGACGAAGTTATCAAAGTTCTTACAAGTTTGGTTTGATTACATGGATTAATTTTACGTAAGCAAATAGAAGATCGATATCATACACGGAATGGTACAAATTAATAGAATCGATGCACATATAACTTCGATGACGCGTTGTCTGCAGCCAGAATCCGCCGCACGAATTTATATAAGTATATCCCTTTCACATTACTCGCACATAATATGCATATAAATCGATATAAATATATGGTGAAAATGAATATTCCCAACAAATAAATATTTTACAACCATCGAACTTACTACGGACTTCAGTATTTTTTTTTCTACATTATAGTTATAACGATGTACCTACTTCAAACAAGTGTGGTTAAAGTTTATGAAAGGAAAATAGAAAAGCTTAATAGGTTGTAATCAATCAATATGTCGTAGACAATTTTTCATAATTTCGAGTAAAATACCTTGGTTCATAGGTACCTTGGTCCATTACCCTCGAAAAAAGTTGACATCGTTATTTTGTATACAGGTTGGTGGTTTGATTGGCGACGTTTGCAAATTCAATTAAAGGCGGTTTAATTGTAACGAAATCAAAATAAGAAACCGCAATTTCAAGGGGTGTTACTTACTACAGCTGTGAGCATGCAAACTAATTCATACTACGCACCAATTGTTTATTTGCTACGTATATTATATTATAATGAAAAGTTCTGTGCTCGAAAAATCATTCTTAATTTAAAAGTTGGATTACATGTAATTAATAAACCAGCGATAGACTTTCGTTCATACTCTCGTGTAAATTACCTTCGTTCATTCGCTACTCTCTCGTAAAAAATTTACAGTATTATCTTGTGTAGTTTCGAAGCTAGGAGCGTATTGATTGGACGTATGCAAATCCAATTAAAATCGATTTAATTGTCAAGTAATCAAAATAAAAAACCGCAATTACAAAGGGTATTACTTACATACAGCTGTGGACATTCCAACTAATTCCCACTAAGCATCAATGTGAGCTTAATACCAATATTTTAATGAAAAGTACTTAGTTCGAAAAATCAATGTTAATTAAAAAGTTTGATTGCATGTAATTAATATACGAGCCATAGACTTTCGTTCATACTACCGTATAAAATACATTGATTCTTTACCTATGCCATCGTAGAAAGTTGACATCTCTATCTTGTATAGTTTCGGAGCTGGGAGCGTTTGATTGGACTTATTCATAATTAATTAAAGTCGATTTAATCGAAAATTAATCAAAATTTTCCTGATATCTTTATATGTAAAAATAGCTTGCGTAATTGTACACCGAATTTTGGTACTTAACAATTGTTTTGGTGAATCAAAAAATTTCAAATAAATAAATACAAATTTGCATAATTTGGATTAAAGCCGAATTTGAGGCAATTTCCCATCGGAGTTTTTTTCTCCACTTTCTTGAGCGTAATCAGCGAATTTTTCTGAACAAGGTACACCAAAAATCAAAACTCTTGCAATTTGTTCCGGGTCAAATGCTTCCTTGCCTGGACTAATAGCGGAGGGGCGCTTTTAAAGGTCCGTAAAGCGCAGTCTGTTTCAGACAGGCAATTCTCTATGTACTGTGAGTAATTGAGTTGGAAATGGCTAGTTTGTTGCGCTCAAATTGATTGCAGGCATGGACGCTGCTTGCCGATTCGTAATGTTTCTCACCCTTTGAGAGTCTTGTCTTCGATTACAGACGCAGATAAAGCCATTGACTGGCGCATCTATACGAATTGTTTCATATGGATTTTGCCAATTTGGAATGCCAACTTCTTATGGATTGCCATTGGCATCTGGATTGGTAATAGTTTAGGTGCCCATTATTGATCAGAAGCAATAATATTATACGGCACTCAACCAAACCTGATAAAACTCCTATATACTGTACGAAATATCCGTGCAGTCAAAAGCAAGGCCAGCCTCAGCCAAGAATGCAAACTCCAGCCTTATTTTTAGTTTTTGCTGCTTTGTTTCCCGGTCAACAGTGCCAATCGTTAGGCGGCTTTTCATCGTGTCATCGACGGGTATAAAGATATGTATACGGCAGTCCGGCATCGAAAGCGAAATGGCTGCATGCACAATAGAATCTCCGTAGCAGTCACGAATGAGGAAATCAGAGTATCATGCTATTAAAACGCGTGTACGGCAATCGTTCGTTCGTTCGTTCGTTCGGTCGGCGGCCGACGCGTCAATTAGAGCCGGCGAGGAAGTGAGCTGGGGTCGCGGCGTCGATGACAGTCTGTGTCGGCATCGCGGCAACGGACCGCCCACCGCCCGCCGCCGTGTGATACCGGGATCGCCGGTGCGCGCTCCGATAATCGCAGTCATCGCCGCCATTGCCATCGCCGCAGTCAGCGGGCGCAGTTCCACGCCAATCAAGTCGTTTGCATCGAGCCGTGGTCGTCGTCGTCGTCGTCGTCGAGGGGACAACAATCTAGATCACAAGCGCGTCCCCCTTGTATATAGATGTGAGGAATCCATCCTCCCGGCAGATTCTACCGCTGTCCCATGCATGGTGTGTTGATGCGACGCATGCACACTGTCACGTTGGAGCGGTAGACGTGAAAAAGCAGAAGGTTAAGAATTAATTAAAGTCCATGGTGAGCGTCCCGTGACGACGGAAGGGATTGAGAACGCTAAACAAGACACAATTGCGAGACGCGCGTGTATAGTGCATTAGTCAGATTAATAAAGCGCCTAAAAAGCATGGCTTTTGTTCAATTTGAGCAAAGCTTTTAGCGATTGTCTGCTGCCTGTTGGAATGGAACCCGGACTGGGAGCTTTTCAGCTGTCGTCACGACGGTCGACATAATTTTTCGCGCTTCATTATATTTCTCGTTAGTCGCGGCTTACTTGTTATTGCGTTAGCTGGCCGACGTCAGTTGGCCGACGCTGACGGGTCTTCGCCGGCGACGACGGCGTGAACATGACGTGTGGTGGCCACATTGACGGCTCGCGGCGCGACGAAACAAAGAGTCGCGAATTGCAACTAAGACTTTGATCCAGTTTCTGATTAATATTTCACCATCGGCAACCGCGGGTCCGACATCAAAACGAATTTATGTTTCTCTTTACACGCGATGTATACATATGTATTAATACATAAATAAATAAATAAATAAATAAATATATAAATATATAAATAAATATATATATATATATATATATATATATATATATATATATATATATATATATATATATATATATATATATATATATATATATATATATACGTCTGTTCTCATTGAAAACGGGCAGAACTTTGTTATGAATGAGCGCCCGCATTGTCTGTCGCAATTATTAACGTACGGGAGGAAAATTAATTAAATTTCCACGGAAAATTTACTTTCCAATTCGTTTGCCGCGTATAATTGGTTTTGTTTTACTTAAACAAATAGACGCGGTAATGTATTCCGTCAGCGCCGTCGTCGCCGCCGCCATCATTTTCTAATTTGCCTGTAATCTACCTGGAAACGAGGAGGAGACAAAGTGGTGTGTGCCGCTGCCGCCCGGCGCCGTGGCGCTGCCTCGCGGCGGGCCACCGAAGCTGTTGAGGAGCGCGTTGAGGGTGTTGAAGCTCTCCTCGTCGGAGGGCAGACCCAGCGACGCCTCCACCTCGGGCTGGCCGCGGTCCAGCAGCGTGGCCAACACCTCCTCGTCCGTCGGCAACAAGTTGTCCTCGATGTTGGGCAGCGCCGAGGAAAGGGGCAGCGCGCAGCCGAGCAGCAGTAGCAGCAGTAGCCGCAGCCGGAACGCCATCTGGGGACAGGGCGAATCGAGTTAGCATGGCGGTCAGGGACTGGGAATTCGGTCTCGTTCTGAGACCTCTAGGAGGCCGGCTTTGGATTGTGCAGTCAGGAGCTGACAGAGGTTGGGCGAGCGGGGACTTCAAGGAGTCCTTTGTCGAGAGACCGGATGGAAGATGTAGCCGTTTGGCAACCGGTTGAGTCAGACAGACTGTATAGAGAGCGTTGACTGCAAACTGTAGATAAAGACAGTCAAAAAAGCGATCAATGCCAATCAATTAGGCCGATGGGAATTTTCATTACAAAATACTGGGGGTCGGGGGCCATATGAATATGCGGCAGTCAATGACTGTCCAAGAAATATTCCCAATTACATTTTGAACTGCAGCTACTTTCACCTACATATCGCTGACGCCAGCTACGGATTGCCAGCCCAAGGATTGAATCGGTCATTTGATTCACGTGGATTGCCGTTGCAGCCAGGTGTGGGCACCTTTTGGAAGTCGCGGGACTGATTCAAATTTTCTTGGTGTTCGGCGGACCGGACGACCACTTGTGTAAATGAAGGGGGGGGGGGGGGCATTTTAAATTAAGCACCATAGTTATTTGGAGACTCAAGTTGACCAAAAAAGCATAGATTGGACTCCAAAATTATAATTGAATAAAATCTTGGCGGATGTGCTCGTCTTCCTTGCAGCAGTCCTTCCCCGGGATTTATAAACGTTCCCAAGCAGCTACTTTTCGCGTATCGCATGTTCGAAAATTGTCAAGGTTATGAAACTTGGGATACAAGACAGTTCATTTTCGAGACCTGTTTCTCATGGGTTCCCAAGTCTTCAAAAGTCCTGAAAAGTCTTCAAAAGTCCCAAGTCTTCAAAAGATATCCAATCGAACCCTTCAAGCTTAATTGTTATACCAAGCTAAATAACAGTTAACAAATTATTATCAGCAAAACAATCAACATTGACATTTCCTTACCTCACTGAATGCTGTATACTGCCAAGTGAATAGGTTTTCGCAGGAGAGAGATGTTAAAAAAGAAACATGAGCCCTAAAACTACCCGTCGAAAGCACTAAAAATATATCAGAAAAATGTTGTTTTAACCCACGAGTTGTGGGATGAGAATTTCCCCAAAAAAATGTAAACTTTTATTTTCAAAGTTGTATTTTTTTAACAATTTTAACTTACGGTACCTGTACATGGACTATAGGGGGCAAGGAAGAAAGAAACCTGGAAGCAGCGCAAATGAAATTTATACGAAGTATACAAGGGGTGACAAAAATGGACAAGATTCGGAGCAAGATATTGAGAGAAAAAGTAGGAATAGAGAGGTTAAGTTTTAAGATGGGAAGAGACAGATTGAAATTCTAAGGAAGAATAACTAGGGTATAACGCAGTGTTGCGTTGAAGATGAGCGTATATAGCAGTTTGTATAGTGAATAAAATGGTTTTGCTTGGAAAAAAATACTCCAAATTTAGTTTAGAAATACGTCTTCATTCAAGACAATTGTAAGTGCATTTCATTTTAGCATGGAAAACGCAGAAAGTAATTCTATTGAGTATATTTTTATAAGTCGACCCAAGCTGATAACAACATGTGCTAGCAATCACAATCATCCCTGTCTTGAAAATAAATAATAAATAAATAAATTGTATAAATAAAATAATAAATAAAATAAATAAATATAATAATAATAATATATAATATAATATAATATATAATATATAATATATAATAATAATAATATAATAAAAATATAATAAATAATAAATAAATATAATAAATAAATAAATAATAAATAAATAAATGCGTTGGACTATAAAGAGTAGAGGAAATCTTTTTTTAGACAATTTTGAATAAAATTTGCTTGAACATCGCAAAAATGTACTAAAAAAATGTTAGAAATGTATTAATAAAAAGAGAACGGAAAGTCCTAAATGCCTCAAAACTTAAGAAATGCTTGGTTTTATCACGTTTCATAACATTGTAAAGTTTTGTGAAAAAATATCGAGAACTTTCGGCTGTATAGCTTGGACAAATTTTTCGGAAATTATGAATTCTTTTTTGGATTTTGAATAGTTTAAAAACTATTTGGTAGATTATGCTGAAAAGAGCACAGGGTCTAAGTTAGAACCTAGCGAAATACCTCTGCAAATTTTGTCAAAATCGGATCAGCCGTTTGGACAGCAGATCGCGAACAAACACACACACAAACAAACAAAAAAAACAAACAAACAAACAAAAAACACACATAAGTGCTTTTTTTTTGGGGCTAGTGAAATTGAAGATTTCGCTCCGCTCGCTTTGCTCGCTACGCCCATCAATGAGAATGGAGGAGGTAAGATTACCAAAGAAGGCAATGTAGTCCCGAGTTTAAAGGCCAAAAAAGGGCCAAACCCGCCAAAAATTGCAACAGAAGCTTTTTTTATATCATTGGATTCACAAAATTAAGCTCTATTATAACATAGTAAAAGTCTACCAAAATCTAACAATAGGAAAAGGGTCTAATCAGCTGATAAGTCGATTTATAATCAATTGATTTGACGTTTTAAGACTTCTCCAAAACTAGTCGAGTTTGATATCACACGAAAGCTTATTTAAAGCGCAATTCAGAAAAAAATAAATAAAAAATCGATTAATCAATTTTTTGGCAAAATTTGAAAAATATGAAAAAAATTTGTAAAATCATGGAACAAGCTGTTTATATTTTTTGTGACACATCTATAAGAGATACAGACTCGTACTATGCACCAAACGATTCGAAATAAAATTTCTGATAACATATCAAAAGTCTACCAAAATCAACCAAAGATGAGCGAGCGTAGCGAGCGAATACTACTCCCTCTCTGTGTGTAACTATTAGCGCATTGCTTTTGGCGAGCTATATACCAAACGAATGAACGGATTTCTACCAAATTTGTAAGTAACCTTCAGTTCCTTTCGGTTATAAGTATGTGCTATTTTGAGATCAATCCGTTAAATAATTTTGAAATCACAGCCCAAAAAATGTAAAAAAAATCGAGTAATTCTCCAAAAAATTGTAACTTTAGGACTTATTCAAAGGCCAGTTGCAATATTTTTATTTTTATTGCTTACAGAAATGAAAATTCACAATCGTGGCCTAAGGAGAAACTTTGAGAAGCCGTGTCTGTGAGTATGTTTTCACCTCGACTTTCTTTCGTTATGCGTTTCTACATTTTTCGAGATTTTTTCTTCAAAGTTTAGAACCATGTTTAGTTTGACGTTCTGCAGTGCAACGTTTCGGGGCAGTTTGCCTAAAAAAAGGACATTTTCTGGACAAATTTTAATGAAATTTTGATATTTTCCCTCACTTGAGTTTTCCATTTTGTAGAACTTTTCTCCCGATCTGGGATCCCAAAAACCACAGATCAAATTGTCCCTCGGGGCGCCTTCGGGGGGTCATTTTGTCCACCAGCTTTCACTGAGTCGACGAACATTGTTGACGTGAATGCGTCAAATACTCCTCTGGCCACAGCTTCCAAGTGGATGTATGGTAAGCAAGTTGTCTGTCATGGTCATCTGTGCTTCACCCCCGATATGCGAGTTCGAGTACGCGCGGATGACAAATTTAGGATTTCAGTGGAAACATTAGTTCTACATTTCGACACCTTTATCTCTCTATTACGTATTCCAAAACTTAAGCTGGAGTGACCATAGGGTTTATTTTGAAGTTTTTGAATACCTGCACTCAAATTGATCAATATGTCCGTTAAGGTTCCGCAGCAAACATCATCAACATCCCGTAGATAACGGATAGCACGGTCGCCTGCTGATAGGGAAGTTCGAGTTCAAATTAAGAGGCGTACGACTGTATTTTTGATTCAAGATTTGTGTTTCATTTATCGGCAAGGTTGAAAATAATGTTCGAATCTGGCAATTGGCAGTGCGCCCAAATTTTTCATTTTTTCTGAGGCAATGTCGACTAATAAAATGTTTCATACTAAACGCTGCGGATAAAGTTACGGCATTATTAGCACAAAGACATTCCAAACCACCGGCGGCGGTTCTAGCACTTCATTAATCCAAATTTTAAATTTCAGGTACGTTATGCATTTCAAAATATCATCTGCAGTGGTCTTCTGGGTGATTTTGGCCCTAATTAATGCAACTTTTTATAAAGCATAACAATTAACATAAAGGTACCCGATAGGTTCCATGTTCTAACTCCGCAACCGCCGCGTTTTGACAGCACTCTCGGCCAGTGCATGCCATTATTGCGTTCAAATCGTGTGTGGAACAATATTTTTTAACAGTATATTTTTACAAATTAAATGAACACCATTAAAATGGGCCATTTTTTCTAAAATATTTTCCATATTTTAATATTTTCCCTTACTCCAGTTTTTCATTCTAGGGAGTTCTACTTCCGATTACGGATCCTGAAAGTCTCTGGCCGATCTGTCCGACAGGGCGCTTTGGGTGGTGGTTTGGGGGGGGGGGGGGGACGTGTGGACTGTCGGAGTAGACACATCAGATACCGTGTGATGGTAGGTATTATGTGTCTGCCATTGGTAACCACGTCAAGCTTCGAGCCGAACGTCGCGGGTTCGAGTCTTAAGTTAGTGAATCCTTTTTGGATTTCATGCAACCTTATGTTCTTCAACTCAACGCCATCCTCTTATATATAATGTAAATTTCATACGATGAACTAAAGTGACCCGTAAGCAATATCCGCGTACTGTAGCGTACTCATGGCACGTTTGGATTCTAGATGAGATATTTGAGTTCAAATCGTGGATGGCACTTATTTAAAATTCTGCACTGTAGATGCTACCTCATTTTTGGTACGGCCATGCCTTGAACAGTGCAGGCCGACGATTTTTCGGGTCAGGTGGTGGGGGTTTTGGTGCAGTTCCACAAACAAAATGTGCCCCATTAACAGGCGCGGATTTAAGGGTCTCTCAGTGGTCAGCACACACTATCGCAGGGGCCTCATGCTGTTCTCCAGATGTAAGGAGGGGGTGGGGGAACAAAGCGCAAACAAATGAAATAAAAAGCAAGGAACGAAAGGACCAATTTGACAATTATACATCATGCAACACTTATAGCCATAAGCAACCCCAATCTGACATTAATTTCATATTCTAACAAAAACAAACTCAATCTATAACAGTGCAAGTTCCCCATCGTCAGCAATCGAGTGAAAAGAGGTGAAGTTGAAAAAGACGTGATCAAACTATAAGCAAAGAGCTAACGTGACTGAAACGTACTCTCATCTTTTACAACGTGGAATCAGTCACACTATGCGAGGCCCCGTGAACCCAAGTCCCCAGGCAGGCCTCAGGCACCGAGGAGTTCGGTGAGCACGTTGTCACGTTGGCCGGTTTGGCACTGCCCGGGGGTTGCGAGTTCGAGTGCGCGCGGACGACGGTTTTTTTATTTCAGGGAAACCTTAGTTCTACATTTACGTAACGATTACAAAACGAATTTCTAATTATGGAATATAGTGATCATCGGTTTTTTTTTTCAATTTATTCAATACCTACCTGCTCTCGAATTGATCATTATCCAGTAGGTACCGCAAGGAACTTGCCAGCATCCCATAGCTAACGGATCGCATTATGGGCTGCCGGTAAGGAAGTTCGAGCTCAAATCGCGATGCGCACAACTACTTTCGATTCAAGATTTGTTTTGCATTTTTCTTCAAGGTGTGAGAAGTTTGTTGGTATCGAAGTTTAAGGCCCCGCAGTGTAATCACGATGGCAGTGCGCCCAAAATAGCTATTTTTTCTGAGGCAATGTCGACAACTTACATCTTTTATACCATACGCAGAAGATACCTCGCTTATTATGGCATCCGTGGATGTTTGGTTCCGCGTGGCGGGGGGTTAGGAGAATTGTCCTGTTGAATTCTCTTCGTTTTCTTTGACTTTGAAAATTTGGAGGTCATTAGTGGGGAGGCTTTGAGCTCCTACACACTCACCGTGCGTAGCACGGGCTCATACTGCTAGTAAAATAATAATATCGGTAAGCTTCATTAGTCTGCAGCTTGATTCTATAAATATATAAATATCTATTACTGGGTTATTGCAATGCTGAACAATGGATAACGAATGTCCCAGTGCCTTTACTTTTACAAGTCTAGTGCTGAGATTATCAGCCCTGATGCAGTTTTCTTGGTATTGTGGGTATAGGCCATAGGGAGGGGGTGTGGAGGGTCGAGGTACTACAATGTTAATGTAAATTATATCCAAGTCTCAGTTGCAGCCGGACAAGATTGGGCAATGCATTCTCATGTGTCAAAAATTGTGTAAATTTGACTACAAGTGCTAGGAAACATTTTTAAACCGGAAAAGGTGTCAAAAACATGCACCCTCGATGGAGATCAAGGTTTTAACGGAATGCTCTAATCAAAGATGCTGCTATTCAATATATTGACAATCGCTGAGAAGCTAGTAGAAGGTTTTGGCTGCAGCAGGAGCGTAACTGTGGTCCTTGATCAAAATAAGTGGAGAGGCAATTCTTACTGTAACAGCAACGGAAAGAGGTCCTTTATGCGCTAACGTAACTCTGGACACACGCGTAGATACCCTATAAGTGTGCTGGAAATTAAAGGCTTCATCTAGAAACAATCTAATTAATGATTATTTGCTTTGGTAAAGAGACGAGCCTTAAAAAAATGTACAATCGAACCGGGTTGTAAACCCGGGATCCCATGACAGACAGTCGGTTGGACCGCAACTAACCGAGGTGCACGACCCGATGCAAAACATCACTGGTAATTTCCGTATGTAGGTACAACATCAGACAACTTTTGATCGAGGCAATATAAGAGATAGACTAAAATTACACTCAAAAATTCTTTAAGTTGGAAGTCAGATGAATCCTTTCTATCCTATACGATGTTGTTGATGAGCGTAGCGAGCGAAGCGAAATCATCAATTTAACTACTGCCAAAAAAAAACACTGGGTGTGTGTTTGTTTGTTTTTTGTTTTTTGTTTTTTTTTTGTATGTGTGTTTGCGCGCGCTCTACAGGCCAAACGCCTGCTTCGAGTGGGATGAAATTTTCAGGGTGTCTACTTTTGTTCTCAACTTAGACCCCATGCGTTTTTCAAGAAAATTCTCCATACCTCTTCGCTTCAAAGCAGAAAATATAGCAATATTCGGCAATTGAGAAAGTTTGGTAAAGTACGGAAATTTATTTTAAAGTGAGTATTGTTATAAAATTTTCCCAATTTCGATTGTGGTATTTATAAACCATCAAACCAAATCCTCCAACCTAATAAAAACCCTTGGACATGAGTAACATCTATGTATATACATGCACATTGCTGTATGATATCAAAGTGAGCATGTTTCCGCTACCCGACAGCTCGGACAGAAACAAAGAAAGGTCAGAATCGTTTACATTTTCAAGTGATCAGAATTTTTGAGAAAGCAATGGTCCGGCGCTTGCTGCTCCATGATTTCTATAGGCTTTATGCCTCAATCTGTTTATGCGCTAAATACAAACCGCTACGCTCAACTTCAACGCAACACAAATTGCGTTCGCGAAGCCCTAGTAAATATCCGTAAGTTACCAAACTTTTTCAATTGCCGAATATTGCTATTTTTTCTTCTTTAAAGGGAAGAGGTAACAAGAGGTACACAAGTGCTTTTTTTTAGCAGTAGTGAAATTGCATCGCTTGCATGCAAGCGCTTGCATGCAACTGCAAGCTTGCAGCGCTTGCATCGCTCGCTACGCTCATCACTAAATACTACCACCAAGTTTTATCTTTAAGGGAGGAGCGAGGTACTCAATAAGTGGTGAATCGACATATTATTGCAAATTGAAATTTCAGAAATTCAAAATTTTGCAATTTTTTAGAGAATTACTCGAATTTTTTTACATTTTGGGATGTGATTCAAAACTATAAAACGGATTGATCTCAAAATAGCACTTTACTCATAACCGAAAGGAACTGAAGGTTACTTACAAATTTGGTAGAAATCCGTTCATTCGTTTGGTCTATAGCTCGCCAAAGGCAATGCGCTAACGGTTACATACAGAGAGGGAGAAGTATTCGCTCGCTACGCTCGCTCATCTTTGGTTGATTTTGGTAGACTTTTGATATGTTATCAGAAATTTTATTCCAAATCGTTTGGTGCATAGTACAAGTCTGTATCTCGTATAGATGTGTCACAAAAAATATAAACAGCTTGTTCTATGATTTTACAAATATTTTTCAAATTTTTCAAATTTTGCCAAAAAATTTATAAATCGATTTTTAATTTATTCTTTTCTGAATTGCGCTTTAAATGAGCTTTCGTGTGATACCAAACTCGACTAGTTTTGGAGAAGTCACAAAACGTCAAATCAATTAATTAGAAATCGACTAATCAGCTGATTAGACCCTTTTCCGATTGTTAGATTTTGGTAGACTTTTACTATGTTATAGAGCTTAATTTTCTGAATCCAATGATATAAAAAAGCTTCTGTTGCAATTTGTGGCGGGTCATCTCGTTTAAACTCTGGACTAATGGATATTAAGTATGAAAAACGGGGAGTTGGAAGACCAAGAGAAAAATAGATCGATCAAGTGAGAAGAGATGTTGAATTAAGAGGAGGGATCTGGGAAGAAGTAAATAATACAGAAAGATGGTGGAAAAGTAAGGAAAGGTGGATGGAGTTGGCCAATAGAGACGAAATTTATGAAGAAATAAGTACAGAAAGTATTAGTTAAAAATTTAAAAACATTAAAAAAAGAGTGTATGTTAGTTCGAGTACACTTAGCAAGGAATAGTGCTTGTATTTTGGTGTTTTACACCTCTCTATCTGTTAATATTAATGGAAGAGAAATAAAGATGTTAAAAAAAAATTTTTTTTTCAAAAAGACATAATAGCTGGGCCCATCTTTCATACTAATAGTTCAAGGCCGGGCGGGCCGGACAAAATTGACTCTCGGGCCGCGGGACTCAATGTGCTTCAGAGCGACGGATTCAATTGTCATGCGGGCAAATCGTCGTGTGTATCGGCTGCTAGTCACAATCGTGTGAATTGAACATACCCGAGTGATTGCACCGATTCCAAGGCTTGGCTTCCGTGCGACCTACGTCCCGACCATTGGGCGCCTTATTGACGAGGTGTGACCGCACAAGGCACTGCTTGTTGTGTTCAACAAACGACGGTGTTGTCTTCTTAATTCTCCTTCGACCCCCGTGGGAGGGCGAGTTGTTGGTGACTCTGAGTCTGACATCTCTCCGGCGTGTGCGAGCCAACTGTCATCACGAAACCATTGTTTGCGGGCCGAATCAAACACCAAAAACCGATTTGATGCATGCAAACTGTATACTGATTGCCACTTATTGAATATTGGCCCATGCCATGAGTTCACCACATACGTTCAGCCAAAATCGCGTCGCCAAGCTTCATTTTCAAAGGTCTAAAACATGTGTTTGAAATTCAAAGCGCTGACGAACCGCTAAACCGCTAAAATTCGCGAAAATCAGCTGGATTTCCATCAGATTTTGCGGTTCCGCTTTGAACGTACATCCGTTCATGCCCTTTCGAAAGCCGCGCCGCGGTCGGTGCTGTTTAGTGATGGTGGCCGAAACTTTCCATTTTGAAACTTTCCGGAAATTTTTCATGACGAATTGAAAATTTCGAAATTTATGAAACTTTGAAATAAACCATCTTAGGTCAGAACAATATTATGAAGACTTCTTATGCACCTCATAAACTATATAGTGTCCTCTAGCAGCCATTATTTTTAGCTCAGGGCCCATGTGGTACCTATACAGTGCTCGGAGTTGGGGACCTATATCTTTCGGGGCATTAAGGGTAGCCCTGTTTTCGAAAATTTTCCCCTGGAATGCTAGACAATTCCCCGAAACTCTTTATATTTTACCCTTTTTAGAGCCATGTATGTACGAAAATGCTAAGAAAAATTGGGGGAAAGAGCCATGGGCACCCATTTGTATGTATTTTACTAATAAAATAACATACTCGAATATTGGAGTGATAAATTTAACGGTGTGACAGTGAGAACTCGGCAACTTTTGGTCTGTTTTAAACATTTTAAATGATCAATTTTCGACTTTCGACTTTGGTCATCCCATGGGAAAGAGATAATACACAAGGGGTTGGATAATTTTACACTGATTAGGTACAGATACTTACTGGTGTACTAAGTTTGAGTCAACTCTCCAAAAAAATGTTCAATCAGAACTCTTGAGCCTTAAAATTCTTGAAATCCACCTTGCCTTACCATTCACCATCTTCTATTCATTCTTGCTGATAAATAGTTCCCAAAATCCTTGAAATTTCCTCGTACCCTGGCCGTAAACCGTAATATTCGTAAATTTCATGTTTCGAAAAGTTTCTGAAAAGTTTCACGAAAGTTTCAAAATTTTAAATTTCGGAAATATAAGTATCACTAGTGGTGTTATGTAACTAATCGCCGATGCTGGAGAGACAATTACATCAATCATCGGTGGGCATGGGACGTCATTCTGCGTTAGGCCAGCCGTCTGTCGAAGCAACTCAATTCGAGCCGCACAGCTCGACGTGATACGCCTCACTTCTAAAGAATGTCCATCGTCCTCCTCGAGCGCAATTCGCCGAGAGTCACGTGATGGCGGGTCACGACGACGAGCAGCAAAGTGTCAAGTGAGCGGTAGTCGCCGTCGCCGGGTCGACGAGTGGAGATGAGTCGAGGCGCACCGCGAAGTTGGCACACGCACGGAATTCTTCGTATCGCCAGCGAAGACTCTTATTTTAACGATGAAGGGAACACATTTTCTTACAGGCAAACGTTTAGTGAGAGCCCAAAACAAAATAGATAGTTTGATAATTTATAAGGTTTTGTGAGAAAAAATAAAAATCAATTTTGTGTATTGGTTATACTTATAGCTGTGCTTATAGGCTTGCTGAAAATTATGAGCAACATTGAGAAGAAGTTTAAAATTATTTTTTCAGTTATTCATAATTTTCAGCAAGCCTTTATTCATAATTCATAGCACACAAATAATTCATACTTAATTTGAAACCCTAAAATATATCCTAGGGTAATCTGGCTCATCACTAATAGTTTGTCCATACATTTTTTTTATATATGTTCGAACTCCAATGAGTTCCTCCCCCCCCCCACATTAACACTGCCATTTTGTAATTCATGCATTTTCTCTATATAGAAATTTAGAAAAATTATAGAAATTGAATAATATAGAAATTTGACATATATGTAAACTCCAAAACTAATTATAACTCTTGTTTTTATGCGACACTTTCCTGTTTTAACGCCTGTTGATTACGGGTGGCTGGGTGAGCAAAGGGCACGTTTTGCGCTCAAACAACGCCCGACCCCCCAAAACATAACACACTGGCCCCCGTGTAAATACGAGCGCCGCGACGTCCCAGCGACGGGGACGTGGGTGGCGCGTGCCGTCGCTTTGAACTTAGCCATATGCTAGGTGCCGGCACGAATTCCGCGGCACCAATGTTTAATTTATATCAGGCATAAGCGTCGCGTTCGGCGTCGAATGCTGCTCTTAGCGGCGGAGGCGCGCAAGAAACCCCCTCGGCTAAGTGACACTTCGGAAGGCGGGTCCGGATAATGCTCTCTGATTTTCCATTTAAAACGCCGTTATAGCGGTTTACGTCAAGAAGCTATTATCCTCATCATAAGAGAGAATATTTAAATAAATCTGTTGTAAAACTATCATGTAGCTCTAGTTTGTAAGAGGTTGTAGTGGGTGCATGTTATGGGCGCTTGATAGTTTCGTAAATATTTCAGTGTGCATCTGCATACATCAAGCCTCATACGTCAGACGGGGCGAATGTGACGCAGGTATAGTGTGGAGAGTGCTGCACGATAGTGTTGGTTCGATATTCGGCTACGGCTTGCCACGTCGATCGGAACTCGAACCGGAACCGGAACCAGGGCCCATTGTTCTCAATTGCATTGGAACGGAGCTAGAACCGGAAACGTTGGTGTGTTCGGGTAACCGCATGCTTTGTAAATTCACGATTAAGCTCGACGAGAATTTAAGTCTGATGATATCTGCAACTTCGTAATTGGGAACCGCAATTTTGATGTCAGTAATGGTATGGGGAGAAACGAAATTACTACCAACTCAACATTTCGAAGATGTTCACAATAGCGAGAATGTTCGACCCAGTAAAGTTGTCCACCCCGATGATGATGCACCCCGTGGCTTTGTTCGAAGTTGCATGTGTTGACTGCTCACAACAACAACACCACAACACAACACAACACAACACACACATATCTTCAACGCATGCATGTAAGTGTGTCATGCACAAATTGTCAAAGGTTTGCCGCAAACTCTACAATTAACTTTCAAGCTTCTATGACAACCCCTGCAAGTACTTCCTGTGCTAAACTAAACTCCATATCACGTTAAGAAGGAGAGTGGATTTGCATCTTCCTCGGGGACCCTCGGCTGCTAAACACGAGAAAATAGTTTCAAAAAGCCAATATAGCTTTGTATCCGGCTCAAGGCTTGACTTGTGAGTTTTTAAACTCTAAGCTCGTGTCAGCAGCAGGGGGGTTTCAAAGAGGATGCAAATCCACTTTCCTTCCTGACGTGAAATGGATTTAGACAATCTCGTAGAAAACTGCTCCTCCACCTCGTGCTCCTGAACGCAGCCCGCAGAGCAAACTCGGCTCCTCCAACTCGTGACCCTGAATGCAGCCTGCAGAGCAAACTCGGTTCCTCCACTTCTTGCCCCTGAACGCAGCCCGCAGAGCAAACTCGCAGAGCATCTCTAAATGAAGTCAATTTCCTGAGCTTGTTTTCAAATTGGAGATGGATTCGATTTGTTGATGAGCGTAGCGAGCGAAGCGAAATCATCAATTTCACTACTGCTAAAATAAACCCCTTGGTGTGTGTTTTTTTTTTTTTTTTTTGTATGTGTGTTTGCGCGCGCTCTACAGGCCAAACGCCTGCTTTGAGCGGGATGAAATTTTCAGGGTGTCTACTTTTGTTCTCAACTTAGACCCCCTGCGTTTTTCAAGAAAATCCTCCACACCCTTCACTTTCAAAGCAGAAAAAAGAGCAAAATTGGACATTTGGGCACGTTTGGAAAAGTATGGAAATTTATTTAAAAGTGCGTATTTTTTTCAAATGTTCCCAATTTCGATTTGCCTTTAGAAACCATCGAAACCAAATCGAAACATCACACCAGATATTTCCCAATAAAAACCAACCCAATAAAACCCAATACAAACCCTTGGGCATGAGTTACATCTATGTATTAACATGCACAATGCTCAATGATCTCAAAATGTGCATATTTCCGCTACCCGAAAGCTCGGACAGAAACAAAGAAAGGTCAGAATCGTTTACATTTTCAAGTGATCAGAATTTTTGAGAAAGCAATGGTCCGGCTAGCTGCTCCATGATTTTCATTGGCTTTTGCCTCAATCTTTTTATGCGCTAAATACAAACCGCTACGCTCATCTTCAACGCAACACAAATTGCGTTCGCCCTAGTTAAGTCTCATAAAGGGTTTATTTTTGTAGACTTCGGAGGCGTTGAAAATATTCCTTGTTCCAATGCATATTTCCTAGTGAGTTGTAGCAAACTGATAGAATTCAATTGTGATTTTTTTCAACCATCGTAACATGAACAAGATTGTGTACGCAAAAGCTGGGTTTACAGCCAGCAATGTCTGTGTCACGATGTAATTTACATTGGCTCTGGACCAATCAGAAACTGACGAACTGACAGAATCAGAACTGACAGAAATCGCGAACATGACGTCATGCAAATCCAGAGTCCCTGATTCGTGGCAGAGGCAATGTTCTGAGTCACTGACAATGCTAGCTGTAATCCCAGCTTCATGCTGTAATCTGTAGGCCACTTCATGCACAGACAAACGCTTCACAGTCTACAGTGTTCCCGCTCAGGGCCTGGCCCCAGGACACTCTAAGAACGAACCTAGGAAGAGTGCACAAATCGCAAACAATTGTTTCAGACTTCCGTGACGTCGCCTCAAACTCTACAAGTGCATCATCCTCTGGTTAATAGATTTAGCTCCGCGGCGCCAGTGTTTTTAAGAGCCGCGTCGGCGTCGGCGTCGGCGTCGGCGTCGGCGTCGGCGTCGGCAAGTGCCCGTCCTCGACACTGGCGACGACGATGACGCCGACGCCAGCGGTGACACTTGTCTGGACGCCTCTTGACCTGGCAAGACGCCGGCAACAACGACCTCTATCGGGAAGACGCGTCATTCACCGGTTGCGAGAAAGAAATCTGCTATCGCTTTCGAGGAGGCGTTGCGACTCTCAGTAGCAATTTTGGCTAACGCTGGCTACGTGAACTTCGCTTCATTGTATGGGAGGTCAGGTGTGCGTTGTTTCTGCTCGTCAAAGGCGAAGCTTAGTTCCCATTTGCCTCTTTCAGAATTTACAAAGATCTACATGTGATGTTATATAAATTACTATGCAGTTGTAAATAAGCAGGTATATATTCAATATTGTCAGAACTGTTAAAAATTAAAATGCCCCAAACAATTTATATTAACAACCCATCAAAAATCAAACTGACTTAACCGGAAGATGAGCTTATATTGATGCAGTTTCTTTTAGCAAGACACAAAATATAGTACCGTTGGCGTAAATTTTAGAATTTAGCATATCTCGAGACTCCTCACGATGGTTCAAAACAAACCTCTCCCTGCTGCACTTGATTCCCGATGGTTCAAAACAAACCTCTCCCTGCTGCAATGATTCCCGATGGTTCAAAATAAACCTCTCCCTGCTGCACTTGATTCCCGATGGTTCAAAACAAACCTCTCCCTGCTGCACTTGATTCCCGATGATTCAAAATAAACCTCTCCCAGCTGCACTTGATTCCCGATGGTTCAAAACAAACCTCTCCCTGCTGCAATGATTCCCGATGGTTCAAAATAAACCTCTCCCTGCTGCACTTGATTCCCGATGGTTCAAAACAAACCTCTCCCTGCTGCAATGATTCCCGATGGTTCAAAACAAACCTCTCCCTGCTGCACTTGATTCCAGGTGCATTTAAGCAATTCAACAACGAACTGAGCTCGCCTTCGGCCATCCTAATTGTATTTATTTTTTGCATTTGACAAGTACATAGTTCTTGTTTAAGCCTATAACTAAATCAAAATTTTTTACAATAAGTGGTATTTCAGTGGTATGTGGTATTTTCAGATGAGTTACTGGAGTGAATCAGAATAATATATTAATTTATAATATGCTATTGGTTATTACTAGTAAGATATTCGCCAAGCCCGGAAAGTGCTGGCAAAGTGAGGCTCAAGACATGACAATCTGGGTAAATGCCGATAGCCGGTTTGCTCACGAGTCTTGTGCTTCTGACGATTGTTGCCCATTCTGTTAGATTGGCTCTGCTTAGAATGCAAACCCGTGTCGTATGGCCAATTCTGGAGTTACTGCAGATTTGTTTTTCACCACCGGATCGTTGTGGGTATAGGGAAGCCATTTCCTCCGGGGTGCTGTTACGTGATGGGATAACGGGCCGAAATGTCGGTCACCTCAGAGGAATAACGGGGCCGAAATGGGTCAAATGGAAACCGAGGCACCCGCTTTCCTTGCCCTGCTACGCACGACCAGACCGCCGCTCGTTGGCTGGTAATATTAGCGGCCAAACGCCCCTCGTCGCGCATGGAACGAAATAGGACACCTTCTCTTTGATGCTGCTCGCCGATATAATGGGCGAGATCATCTCATTGGACGCCGTGCATAACCTATATTTGAGAACTAGTAAAGTGCATTTACATTAATTTAGAGTCGGATACTTTATGGGCGACGGCATTTGGCTATGGCTGAAGTCGTATGGTAATTTGATTTGATAAGCAGATCGTTTTATGCGACGTTGACAAGAGAACTCCCCCCCCCCCCCCCCACCACCCCGGTTTCTCTTTAGTGCTCGTCGTCGCTGTAAAGTGGGTCTTTTCTATGCTAATCCCGGCGATCATCTTAGCGATGAGACGCACGACCGACGCATCGACGACGCTAACTCCGTCAAACGAGTTTGCCGTCGACAATTGTTTGCCGGGCGGCGACGACTGAGCGGAGGCAAATCAAATTATTGCCGCGCGAAACTTTTTCATCCCAGCACCCGCGTGGCGGTGTTCGGGGGATCGATTCGCCAAACGTTTGGCGTCGAGGGGCGAGAGGGTTGCGTGCGGACAGCGAACAATGCAGGCGAGGAAGTGATATTGCGACGAAACGAGTCGACGCAAACTGAATGAATCGTACCTCCATTCATCGGCCGACGGAGGAAAACGTCAAAGATTGCGCATTGACCGTTCCGTCGGAGACGATACGATAAATTTTCTGCTCGACATGTGCTTTGAGCAGGGGACGAGCGTGACAAAACCCGGAAAAACGCTTCAAAGGAAACGTTTGGGCACCGTGCGGTTTCCGCTAAGAAAACACGGCTCACTATTGGCTAATATATTATCTCTGCGCGAGCTCTATTGGTTTGTGACGGAAACTCGCCAGCTGCAATGATGCGCCCCAACGCATTGCACGCTGCAGCGGCGAAATAACTTAAATAAACAGCTGGGATGCGCCGTTTGATTTAATTAAACGACATGTTTGACTATGGGGATGCAACTGCACCCGTATCGGTGAGTTATGTAAACCTGTGACGTTGTTGGCGATGGTTAGGGATCGGCAGCTGTTCGAGTTGTTGATCGGCGCTTTCCAATTTGCTGGTATATTGTCTAGCCGGCAAGTTTTTTGTAGTCAAAGTACGTCGAGCTCCACACCGCTCTCTGAGCTTTGCATGTGCTGTGTGCAGTTTCAGCAAGCAAAATGCAGACAAGTGTTGTTATAAATAATTAGCTCGAGGCTTGTGTTGTAGGTACCTGGCAAGTCTTGCAGGTCGTTTGAATCGCGCTTGCAGCTAGTGTTTTTTTGCCCCTCGAGTGCAATAAGCGCAAAGTTTTCGCAGTAATTGCACTCTTTGTCGCGGCGCGGATACTCGGGTGGGTGGCGGGGGGGGGGGGGGGGGAGAGACAAACATTTCCATGGAGTCGCATTCGAATTCCGTGTAAACAGCGGCCCTTTTGGAATCCAATGGATCGACCGACGAAACAGATCGAACCATCGGCAGGATGACTTGAGGCCAACTTTTTAGGCTGCATTTTCCACCGATAATGGTATAGGCACGGGAGCCAACGGAATGGGTAAAGGATTGCCGCCTCCGTGCTTCCTAGCGTAATGATGCCATCCATCACGAGTGAGACGAGTGAGACGATCAAGACGTGATTGATTCATAGCTCGACACTTGATCGGTGACAGCTCTGAACTCTGATCTTCATAATAAAATGCAGATTTTTCCGAACAGTCTTACTCATCGATGTATATAGGCATCGTCAAGGGAGTTATCCTCTAGGGAAGTACATCGTCGACGGGAAAATCTCTTCGCTCTTTGCTAACCATGCTGATGATATATTTGCGAAAGGTGTGCGCATATTTCGCTACCCACATGACAGGCACGGTTAAAAATGCAGTTTTGGTCCTAATTGAAAATCTCACCAATCCAAGGCCAGATGAAAAATGAAAGCACACAGCGGGCTAACTACACATTCACATAGCATCAATGTTTTATGCAAACCCGAAAAAACCAACGCAGTCTTCCTTTCTGCATGGCCGAGCGTAATAACAAAGAACTCGAGCGTGGTACATATAGGCAAAGTGGACTGGAACAAGTGCAGGGAACTGAAATGAATGTTTAAAGGAAACAGATAGACATCGCTATAACGGCTATATGAGAGCCACACTTTGAGATTTCGTCCTTCTTACATAATGCACCTACATGAGCTTGTGTGTGACTGTGGGTGTGTGCGTTGTTTTAACAATATTTAGCTGTGAATCTGTTAGCCGGGTCGTCGCATGGCTGACGTCGAGTGCCGGCAAGCACCCGTTAGGTACGCCGTGCAGTCGAGTGCCGGAGTGTCGCTGCCAAGGGGATCGGACGGCGGAGAGGTGCATCACTCTCTTCAATTAGCGAGGACAATGCATGTGCTCGGCCCGCGGCGTCTGTCGCCATGTCGACGTCGCGACGTCGGGGTGGTTTCGTCGCCCGACGACGATCGACGTCGGTCAAAATGGGGATT
Source organism: Nemoura dubitans (assembly GCA_921293005.1). Taxonomy (NCBI): domain Eukaryota; kingdom Metazoa; phylum Arthropoda; class Insecta; order Plecoptera; family Nemouridae; genus Nemoura; species Nemoura dubitans. The sequence goes on from OV121073.1 coordinate 44,279,384, forward strand.
GGGAATCCGTTTCAGCGACGCTGCGTCCCGGGCCTTTGACACACGCGGGGGCCAAAGTCGGCGTCCTAAGTTGGTCTCGAAATGTGCGCCCACTAACGGCTAGTTAATAATTGAATCCCGCTCGACGTTTTAAGTGTTCGTGTTTCTCAAGACGCGCGGGTTAGCTCTGCGTGTAGGCAGCATTTACTTCCTAGCTCTAGCGTCCATACATAAATAATATAAATTACTTTCACAAAGTTTCTCGGAACAGTTTTACCCTTGCACCTTTTGAGGAAAGTCGGATGTTATCGGCATAAATATCATAATTTAAACGAGGCGCTTCTGTCAAACAGACAGAAAACTTCGTATTTCTAAGTCTCGTATATTAACAATCGCTCGCGCTCTCAGAAGGCAACGCATTTGATCAATAAAACAGAGATTAAAGACTTTTCCACCAATGGAATTGGAAGACTGCGGCGGCTGTACAACAACTCCCATTAACACCAACAATTGTCACATTGGCTCGTTTGTCTTCTAACGGAGGGAGACAGCTGATGCTTTCTCCTCGAGCCTTTGCCCGACGCCGCGGCAACAGTTGGGCGAAACTAGCGTCCGGTCGCCGTGCGTCGCGGTCGCGTCGGCTTCTACCCTTCGCCGAAACCCTTCGCCGAGACCCCTCTCTCGGCAACGCCTTCGCCGAAGCTCGCAGACGAAGTTTGAGCGATAACGAGGCACTCAATTAGGCCGAGCCGCTCCCTCGGGTGGCCGGTAGCCGTCTGTCGCGATCCACCCTGTAACTCGGTGTGGACTTTGAGGGCGCGGACACGCTCTCTCACGCACAACAATTATCCGAAATTAACGCTCATTGCAATTTCGGTACCTCGCGCAACGAGGGTGCACACCCCATGCTCTGGTACGCGAGGGCGTCTTGATAGGTATACGATTGCTGATTGGCAGTATACGTTCCTTGAAGTATTGCGTTGCGGTCAATAATCCAGCCAATGGTTATTCAGTTATGCAAATAAATCGAGTTCGATTTCTACGCAATTAGCTTCGAGTGAGGTGTAAGCAAGCCACTGGTTCGCGACCGCGATACGGGTCACAGAGAGTGTTTACCCGATTCCTTTGTTTTTGTGGACAAGTCCGGGTGAATGTGACTGTGAGTGCAGAGTGAGGTGTGAGTGTATGCGTGTGTGCGTGTGAACCTTGGCAATCAACACGTAGTTTGCCAACGCCGTGTGCAGCGCCGTGTTCGTAAAATCAATCCCACTGAATTATTTCGTCTGCATCGCGCAATGTGTGTGCATACTAATAAAATGTCACAGATTCGATTCGTGGTGTTTCACTCGTCGTGCAAGGGCATGCAACAATGGCTTGCTTGCTGATCAAACACTGGATCGCGATCTCTCCATTGTGTCCATGTAGCCGAATGTTTGGCAACGCCTCGCGTCCTAATTGTGCGGGGAGGGGGGGGGGGAAGGTGGGGGGCACATCGTTCGTGAACCCCCGAATCCCTCGAGGCCATACAGTGTTGCCAACAAATGACGATATATGTGTGTGGAGGAAATTGAAACAAAACCATTTGTAACAGTTAGGTAACAATAACAGATTTTGTACGGGTTTTATTTGAGTGTGTTACGTATAGGTATATAACCTAACAGTAACAAGTAACAACATCAAAGTGTTTGTGAATACTGTTTAGCTGAACGCTTAACGAAATGTCTGACAAGTACCACAGGGGTACATGGAAGGTTAATGGCGGTCGTCGTGATGGGAATCTCATATCGACACTTGCACCAGCAATCTGTACTAGATGGCAGTTTCCACAACCGTTGGTGGGTGTTGAGATGTTTTTCACAATATTGTGCTCTGCTTTCATGAGGATTGAGGCCTTAAGGGCGTGAAAAGCCTCCAACGTATGCCGTTGTAATCCTTTAGGACAACAATTTATCACTGTCTTCCATATGGAATTTTCTGTTGGCTGCGACATGGAATGCAACAGCGCCGAGTTAGTGAATGGTGTTGCCATGTGCAGCCTCGAATGAAACGAGCATTTTAATGTTACCTATGCTCGTCGAGAGTTTGGATCCGGCCGCCGTGCATTAGATTTTCATTAACCGCGGCGTTGTGACGGAGCACCGCACGCGCATAGAGTGCGCCATCGGTGGCCACACTTCATGTCGGGTGCATCGGGTCTGGTCGGTCGCTGTCCCCGGCACGGGCTGTCTGCGGTGCGACCTCGGGTAACCACGCCACCCGTCTACCCGGCGTCTAATTGCGAATTGCCTGGAGATGTCCTTAAAAAATTATCCATGGGTACTCGAACCGCAAACGTGTGTGGTGAGAGACCGGAGAAAATAAATCCTAGACAAGTATCGCGAGGCCTAAATCTACTGAAATGGTCAGCAGAAATAAGAGAAGTTGTCAATTTGGGAAACCCTTTGGGTTTGGGAACCCTTTGGGTTTGGGAACCCTTTGGGTTTGGGAACCCTTTGGGTTTGATTGTCCAAACCCAAAGGGTTCCCCGAGCTTTGAACGCGACACGTTCAGCATGAAGCCAGCGAAATGACCAACGCACTGGCAGCGGAACGCCCTGCTTTTACGAATCACATGGTATGTCTGGCAAGTGGTCGATTCTTGATTTTAAGAGGAGTCTTAGTCACATTATTTAAGTTGTATTGTGATGACTGTTGGTCAGTGGTACCAACCTTTTTTTGCACAGGGCCAAATAAAACAAATTTGTTGCCTCTGCGGGCCGCAAAGGGTAATTTTACGTAGAACTTGCAAATTGCAAGACATAGCGTTGTGTAACATTGTGGGTATTTATTGAACGCATTCTCGTTACTTGTATACCTGCTTGTACTTGACGAATGAAAATTGACATTGCTTACGACACAATGGGAGTTTGGGGGTTCAATCCCCAAGAAAATTTTGATTTAGCGCACTTTTATGGAGCAAATCTATGCGTGCAGGTAGTTTCGACCTTAAGAGCGTTGCAAACGATAGGATTCACAAGCCACGTTGCGTGGCCAGGGGTCGGTGCAGAGGTTCACGCGGGAACTTCCTACACCAACAATTATTAATGTAAAAATCTGGAAAAATAACCTTAGGCCGAGAAAGAAGCAATTGATGTCGGATGGTAGTTTTTAATGCAAGTTATGACATACTTTTTCCATACGAGCTACGTAAAAATGCCGCAGAAAAGTCATTTTAGGCACTTTTTGAAAATGCACACCTCCGTCATTTTTAAAAGTATAATAACCTAACACACCATCCGACATCAAGCTACCCTTCAACTACACGTGTATTGTTTTTCCAAAACTCTGTGTTAGTATTTGTGGCCAGGAGAAGTTCCCGCGTGAACCTCCGCGTACGACGAAAACACGAGCGTTTCGTTGCCTCTTAAAAATAGCTTGAAATGACGCATTTGTTAAAAGGACTCAAGGAGGTTGTAGAAATTTCAAATCAATTCTTTTTCCCTGGCCAATTGCATGTTAAATTGGCATTTCAAATTTAATAAAAATTACGAGGCACGTTGAGTACCACTGCTACAGGTCATAGAAGTTTTTTTATTTCAAGTCTAGTGCCAACGGTGTTAGTACAGATGTTAGTCACATGGATTAAAACTGTAAAAGCGTACTAAAAACTTGAGAATTTAGTGCAGCGGTAAACCCCAGTCGGGTATACTTTCATTGTTCACGCAACCGGCTTGTTTCACGGCGCGGGGGGTGGGCGTCATAGGACGGTCGCCTGAGGGCAATGGCGCGGAGGGTGGGCGTCAGAGGACGGTCGCCTGGGGGCAATGGCGCGGAGGGTGGGCGTCATAGGACGGTCGCCTGGGGGCAATGGCGCAGAGGGTGGGCGTCATAGGACGGTCGCCTGAGGGCAATGGCGCGCAGGGTGGGCGTCAGAGGACGGTCGCCTGGGGGAAATGGCGTGGAGGGTGGGCGTCAGAGGACGGTCGCCTGGGGGCAATGGCGCGGAGGGTGGGCGTCAGAGGACGGTCGCCTGAGGGGAATGGCGCGGAGGGTGGGCGTCAGAGGACGGTCGCCTGGGGGCAATGGGGCGGAGGGTGGGCGTCAGAGGACGGTCGCCTGGTGGCAATGGCGTGAGGCACCACTTAGCCAAACGGGTGCGACGAACTCCGAGTGTATAGCTTCAGCGAACTCACACGAATGGTGAACTCTTTCATGTGTTCCCGGCACCCGTCAGGGATTGCCAGTCGCCGCCAAGGACATCGGCCTTTCGACTGTGTGCACTATGCCATTTGAACATTGTATTTTGAAAAGACTTCTTAAGAGACCTCCTCATGGTTAATCTTTTCACCCCCACCCCCACTAAAATGTTAAATGCATAGGTCCACTCTGTCCATGAAATGAGCCCCTAAATGTGTTCCAATCTTCAATTTGAAAATACCCGTAGATGAAGGAAAAGTTATATCTAGTTTCGGGTTATCATCACAATTTTATATTTTCAAAAATGTGTATTGTGCAATATTTCAAAAGTCGCCTAAATGAGCTCTAAATGAGCTCTAGACATCGATTGTGAAACGATACCCATTCGCTATTTTTTTGGAAAGAGATTTAGACCCGAAACAGCGTGCACTCTTTCGCTATGCAGAGCTTATTTTCAGCGATTTTCGAGCACATTTAGACCCTATATATATGCCTCACGTAAGGGTCTGCGCCACTAATTTTTAGCGATCACCCTCTACGGAATTGTCAACAAGAATCATTCTGTACCTTTTTTGTTAGTTGCCTCGAGAGGCGGATGTAGAGGATTATAGCCGAGCCAGACTTCGGAGTGCGGATTCATTTTTATGACTCCACGGGAATGTTGAGGAAGTCTTGAAAGTCTTGTAGAATGGCCATTTAGAGCACAAGAACTTTGATTCAACATCGATTGTAATCAGCTATCAAAATCGAACCGTATCGTGTTAATTACAACTCAATATACAAGAAATGATATGTTTTTTACATGTGTTTGTGCTAATCGTGATTCCAGGAACATTTTAATTGCATCAATCTCGGAGATTGTTAATTATTTATGTGTTCGCACTTGCCAAGATTGTTGTGGTTGTTATCTTAAGCTGCGATAAGCGGATTAATGGAATGGTTGGAATGGAATGGAATGGCAAGGAGGCCTCTTTAGTCGCATTTTATGACGATTTGATTTAGAAGCGGGAAATTACTTCGCCTATAATTTGAGTAAGAACAGGCTTAAGAGTGTTCCAGACAGATAATCCGTTCACCCCCACCCCCACAGAAACATTGAATGAAGAGGTCCACGCGCAAGGAGAAATGAACCGCTAAAAGTGATCCAATCTTTAATTTTAAAATATCAATAGATGAAGGAAGAGTATATCTTTGGTCTTGAGATCTTCTTAATTGATTTTTACAAAAATCATCAGGTACTCCCTTTAAAAAATAGCCTAAATGAGCTCCAAGCATCGACTGTAAATCGATATTCATTCGTTATGTATTGGAAAAGCGCGATTTCAGGACCGTGCGCGCACTCTTTCGCTATGCACAGTTTTTTTTCCAGAGATTTTGGAGCAAATTTAGACCCTCATTCTTCCTGACCCGTAAGGGTCTGCACCAGTAAAATTTTGGTTATCACCCTCTCCCGAAATGTCAACAAGTCTAGTCATACTGTCGCGTTTTTTTAGTTGCGTTCGAGAGACGGATGTAGAGGATTATAGCCGAGCCAAACGTTCGCAGCGCGGATTAATTTGTATGACTCCACGCGAATTTTTGTATCGGTCAGAAAGTCTTGTAGAATGGCCATTTTGAGCACGAAAACTTTGATTCAACATCGATTGTAATCAGCTATCGACATCTAACCCTATCATGTTAATTACAAATCAATATTCAAGAAATTATATGTTTTTTACATTTGATGATATGTGTTTCTGCTAATCGTGATTCCCGGAACATTTTAATTGCATTAATCTCGGAGATTGTTAATTATTGTAAAATGTAGGTATACCTGCCACTTTTCTCTGATAATCTGCGACCTGTGTCAGTGCGACTTAGATCGTTCTTTAAAATTACGGCTCAGTTAAAATCGCATTGAATTTGATAAAGTGGTTGGCGGGAAAAGAGAAACCGTCCCATGCACGGCTCGCGATTTATAAAAACGAATTTTTATCACTGACATATTTGATTAATTAAGCAGCTAATAAATTGTTGTCAAGTCCACGTAAAATAATTAATGGCATATACCTGGAATATACTATCACAGAACATCAGCCACAATATATTAAAGCCCAAAAAGCTAAAATGCGAAACAGCACTTTTATTCCATGCCTGCTATGTTTATGTAAAAAGTAAAATAAAACACAACATTTGAATCGTATACGTCTATCGGGCAGTTCCATCCCCATCCGATCGCTACATTGGGTGGACCGTTGAAGCAGAGAATCGTTGAACAGTTCATGACCGGGCTCGAGTGAATGCATGACCGGGCTCGAGTGAATGCATGACCGGGCTTGAGTGAATGCATGACCGGGCTCGAGTGAAGGCATGACCAGGCTCGAGTGAATGCATGACCGGGCTCGAGTGAATGTATGACCGGACTTGAGTGAATGCATGACCGGGCAAATATTGGCACAACGCGCGCCTTCGTGGTCGGTCGCATCTGCACGGCATCGGCATCGGCGGCACGACGAAAAGAGTGCGCCAACGTCATGGGCCCATACTTGGGGACGGCTATGCACTGAGGCGAGGGCAGACAGCCGAGTCCTCCACCAGGTCCTGGGCGCTGACTGTGGAGAAGTCGCGACGGGAAGTGCAAATAGGGGAATGGGATTTCAAAAATGCTGTTGCCGAGTCGGGGATTTCGGATACGGCAAGCTTGATCAGTTGTCTGCTGTGTTCTCTCCATATTCCATATTCTTGTGCTAAAGGCATTAGGAAATGCACAGGAGTGCACATACAGCGACCGACACGGCACTGGCCGCGTAACATCAAAGATTTTGCCACCACCACAGTTTGTCACATTTTTCTTTGTTTTGTCATTTCAGCGTTTTATTACGAAGGGAATATAAATTTTTATCAACCATTATAGAAACAATCTCCTAAGTAGCAATTTGTGATTATATAATCACAAATTGCTAATAAGAAGATTCTATACGAGAAGCGATTACTAATTATTTTGCATCCTTTTGAGTTATGGCCTTGACATCGTCAAGATACGAATTCTTCATATTAGTAGCCAGCGCCCTCTGAATGGATTTGCTTCGATTTGGTCGTACACATTGACTTCCAGGAAGCTTATATACTATGTATATATAAGGCTAGACACACAACTGGGTATTGAAAAGCGTGTTAAATTGAACGCCATCTTGATGGGGACCATCATCCGTCTAGAAAATGTGTCACAGCTTAGCACAGTCCAATAGACAATTTTAAGACAGCTTTCAGAGGCAAAAGTACTCACAAATAATGTAGTAAGGTATTAATCGAATCTGGAATAACAACAAGTAGTACATCACAAGTGTTTCCTTTACCAAAATAAAAAGGCCCGGGCTACATCGATTCCTATAATATGAAATTTGCACCAATGAAGTCTTTGGTTCAAATGACAAATTTTAATCTAAATATCTTGAAATAGCAACAAGTGACATTCACAAGTATTTTATACCAACAACAGGTATGGGCTTCCTTGATTCTAATATTGAATTTGCACCAAGGAGGTTTTTGGTCCTAATCAATATGGCGTCCAATTTGACACGTTTTGGTATAAATGCAGGTGTGGGCGATTGCGTGTCTAGTACGTATACGTAGTTTGTAAGCATCCTTGATGTCAATGGTCGTACAGAAAAATGTCTCTAGGTGGCTTTGACCTTGAATGAGATCCAAGTACTAGTATTTTTTTACTCTGCCATTTCCCACAGCCTTCTGGTAACATTCGAGCCATAAGAGCAATGAGAAACGACTTCATCCAGAAGGCAATGGATGTTTGCTCGGATAGAAATTCAATGTGTGCTGTGCTGTCTATGGCTGCCATGCCTTGTCACAACACTTGCTTTCGCGGTAACGGGCATAGAAAACGGTGCACTTTAGTGACCAAATTTGGTCCCCCGTTCGGTATTTCATTATGTGACTGGACCGTAATAAGAAATAACTTCCTCTATGCATCCAAATACGAACAGATCCATGACCATCTTCAAGCACGAATTATTTTGGCTTGCAACCGACAATTTCTTGTGTATAACCATTGTGCACCTGCATACGTACGCACCCATAACTGAGCCAGTTATCAAAAACTACATTTTTAATTTGTCGACTGTATATACTTAGGTAGGTCCTTACCAACTTGTAAGGTTTCAGAGGTAAAATAGCAGTCTGATATAGCATCGCTTATCATAACACGAGGATAGCTATTATACTGCAAATGACAGAGAGCTGGGGCAGTTTGATTTTTCCAGGTCGGTGCAGATGTCCACTCGACATTCAGAACTAATGGAAATCAACTTTTCTTCCTGAAGCCTCAAATATATAGTCCGAATTTCACGGAATGCCGAAGTGATAGCTGCCATTGTGTAAGCTGCAATATGAACATGAAATTTTGTCGGATGGTTTCACCACAGGTTTCACTGAAAGTTTGTGTCGTCGCTTGTATACACGCCTTTTCATTCATGCGCTAAATAGGTACTTATTTTAACCACGCGCATATTTAGGGCTTCTCGCATAATTTTTGGAAAACATATTCCCATTGTTGCCTCCCCCCACTCCGATATAGCAGCATTTTTTGTCCACCAACAAGCCCGTGCCGTCCGGGGACGCGAAGCAGGCATAAACACCCGCACTGACTGCCCTCTGTTCTCTGCGGCAAACGATGGGAACGCAGGGGTCCCACGGAACGCTCAACAAGTAGCATGGACAGGTATGCATGCCAGTCTTCCTGTCTGTCACCGATCTAACCCGCTCTAGCCCTCTCTCTGTCTCTTTATGTGTGTTGTGTCAACAAGTAGCTCTGTCTAATTGATTAATGCGGAAGAGACTGATGTACTGCATGACGTCTGATTAATTGGCATTTGAAACGGGGCGGCGTTGACGGCTGTCGGCAAACACCTGTCTCATGATATGCGTTGCATCGCGCGTGCCACGTGATGCTGCAGTCCGAAAGTACTGAGAGTATGAGCGGCATTCGCGGGTCGCGGACGGGTCTGGTGACAGCTGTTGGTGTTGGTTGACCTCTCGGACGAATAGGTCGTCGAGGTTAGGCCATGGTTTGGTCGACTGCCCGGATTTCAATTGCTCTGGTAAGGGAAACTCCCATGAGTGCAGATTAAACTGCACTATTATATACTACGTACGTACCTTGTTATACATAATATGTGAAATATATGAAAGGGCAGCATTCCTTCGCGGATTAATGTGCCATGAATTCATTAATAATGTCATTTTAGTTTCGCTGGAAAACTTTGTACTTTTCTTTCTTCTCTTTCGTTATTTAATTTCCCACTTTTCGTTTTCTTACCATTCCACACGACATACGCCTTATGCACATCTATCCAATTTCCCTGAATCATATTATGTGTACGACAGCAAACAATTCAGCCAATTCTAGGATTGCCTTGTATAGGATTGTATAACAGGACCTTTTACTTGGCGCTCGTTACCATCGAACAAGAGTTTTCCGATGTAGCTACAGGATAAAAGAAAACTGTTTCTCCAAATGCGCCAGCTTTTCTCCGCCGATAACATCCGCAGTCCCTCGAGGACACATTAGCCGCTATAAACGCGATCGACGGCAACCTGAGCGTGAAGTGTCTGTCTCGCTCTCGGCCCGTCTTGCTAATATCACAGACATCTTCCGGCCCGTTATGGAGCCGATAAACCGGCGACATGGAGGCCGATTGCCAATTGTTACTGCCAATAAAAGCTAGCCACGACGCTCGAGGAGTCCACGTTCTGGAAATGGTCGCTAACAAAAGATAGGGTCTAGTTATCATCACGTTCATATAGCTCACTGCAGCTAAACAGCTTTTATTATCAATTTGATTGGGTGTCAATTTAATATAGCACAAGGAAACCCTGCACTCGTCAACGCTCGGGCGGACATTTTCAAGGAAGTTAATCACATCCAAACAAAGGAATATTAGCGGTTCAGTACTAACTCAGATGGCCTAATCCCGGGACGATTCTGTGACCCAAATTGCAACAGCCGAATGGCTGCGCTCCCAGCTGGATCTTGACGCCAGCTCTCATAATATTCCAAACGTGGCGCTGTTTCCACATGCCCAAGCCAAATAAATCCACAGTACATTGCAGCGCGCAGTGATGACAGCATTGAAAAAGTAGCCAGCATAATAATTTGTCAGTTTGCCGTATGCCGCTAGGTTCACACACACACACACACACACACACACACACACACACACACACACACACACACACACACGGACACGGACACACGGACACGGACACACGGACACACGGACACACCGACACGGACATGGCGAGGGGCGTAATGAACGGAACAGGTGGGAATATTAGCGCCAAACGAGCTGCCAGGGACCGATTTCTCCTCGGCGCAGTTTTTCCAGATGGCAGCTACGTCACATTACCGCGACGCGCGACGCCAAATCGTCGCATTAGATAATTAGTCTTTCAGTAATTGGGCGCGGGAGGCGCAAAAAATCGCGGGGCGCTTGCGGGACGCTCGCGGGGCAACTGGGGGACGCTCGCGGGGCACTGGTTTCGCTGGGAATTAGCGGCGTGCGGTGGCAGGCCCCGAGGCCGTGAAAACAGAAATATCTTCTTTTGTGGTCGCGAGTATTATGCTTTCGTGGGCGGACACATAGTTTGCTTTGCCATAATGTGTGTGCTGGCGATGGGGTCACAGGAGTCTTTGAAATGTCACAGGGAATTGTGACCCCGTTCTCGTTTTTCTTAGGGATATTCTTGTCAGTCGTGTTGCGTGTTTTAAACGTTCATTATGGCCGTGTCAAGCATGCTTGGTCGTTTTTTTCTCTGAATAGGTGGACATGGCCCACACATCAGGTAAAAGTTTAGCTTTGCTAATTTTGTAGGGATATATAAAAGCATAACAGGAGTAAAAATATGCAAGAAATTAATAATTACTTGCCGCATTCCCTTTTCACACTGCCATGGTGCTAGCGTGTTATCAATTTAGGCGGGCGACCCCAGACCAATCAATCTTCGTCCACCGATCGGCCGTCTCCCCGAAATGGCTGCCCACTCGAATGATACGTTGGAAATGTTTCGTTCCACGCCAATGAATTTGTCTATAACTCAATTGTTCAACGCCTATTGTTCAGAAGTCGCATCGCCTTTCTTCGGAGCAAAGCCGTCGCTGTTAGCCACTCGAAGGCCAAAAATCTTCCACTCGGGTATTCTAGAGGAGACCAAGGCCAATCAACGTCCAGTTGCTCAACTGCTGGTTAATTAATTAACGGACCGTTACAACGTTATTATCGTCATTACACTCTGAACATGGACCCGTTACTTCTGTGGTGTGGGAATAGCTTGTAACTTGCAAATAGCAATACTAAATGCATGATACTGCTACAGTTCGCCACATCTACCAGCTGTTCCGTTAGCAAAGTGTTCGTAAAACACCCATCAGTTGGAGTCACTCCAGCTAGCTTCTCTCTGTTTTCTGAAGCGAATTTTCGAACACACTGTTAAATCGTGGAACAAGCGTAAAGTCCCATTTCTAGCGGTCGAAAACTGCTGTTTGAAACTCTACAAAGGGCTGAAGAATCTTTAGAGGTTGTCCTATTTCAAACCGCTACCCAAAATAAAATTATAGCTGTTATAGTCTGTGTTCCAAGTGAGTTGTGCGGTTTCGTTTTGAGAGTATAATTTTAAATAAAACTTTAAAAGCCATATTGCAAAAACCATGACCTTTAACACCTTGACAGGTCACAAATGTCCTGGAAATCGTGGCGTTTGTCGCTTGTTCCGCGATTGAGAGCGAGTTGTTGTTGGCAATGCAGAAGACAGAAGACCGAAGTTGAAAGACCGGGCGAGCGACGTTGCCGGCAACAGGTCCAGCGTCGGTCGGTGACGGCGACGTCGGGCCGCGGAAAACGACGCGGAAAATGCCGCAAGATGGACTTCTTTGCCAGGAAAATTCCGCAAAGCAGACACATATGTATTTTGCCCGGCAGCGAGCGACCGAAGAGTGCGTCATCCTTGTCGCGACGCACAAGTGCGTTACGGCCCACGCACTGCAATGTCACGTTAAAACGTGTGCCCTAAATGCGTACACAGAACCTCCCCAATGGAGCATAACAATACACAGGACCGAACGACACGGGGCAAAAGGACGAGCTGCTATACTAAATTGTTTGACGCGTCGTAAAACGAGATGCAAATGCTTGCTCTTTATGAGTTCGTTCGTTTCATAAACATTTTAATTTCTGTTGTAACTTCGCAAAAAATATTACATTTTCTGTTTAACTACTGAAAAACAGCCCAATTTATAATTTCAGTCCATGGTGCAACAGGAAGCCGAATCCACCAAGCGCTGAGTAATTAAACCGTTTGACAACGAATACGTTTTCACGAATAATTCGTTTCAAATGTGAAATTACACAGTTATTTCAAAGAGATGAGCCTTTGGGAAATGCGCATACTCGATCGGCTTGCCCAAGCTCTCGCATCGCCCCTGTCCCGAACCACGACATATATACGCTTTCCCGGCACTCACCTTCAGTTCGTTTAGTCTGAACGCGGTCAGGACGCCGTCTCTCCTCCGCCTCCCTGGCGTGGTCAGTCCCTGGACTCCTTCGCGCACCCCTATAGCCAAACAGCGGTCACACAGGTGTCGTCACAGTGGCGGACAGTCGACGTCGTCGCCCGTCTGGTGCTGGAGCGTCGATGCGCAGAGTACAAGTGAAGACGTCGCTGACGCCTGCCGCGTGCTTTATACGCGACGTCGCGGCGGGCGTCGCTGCGCGTGGCGACGTCGACCACGTGTTCGGCGTCGTCACGCGCACACGTCGCCGCGCTGGATTGGCCACGGAAGCTTCGGCGAAGGCTTCGGCGAAGGCTACGGCGAGCGGCGTCGGGTTTCGGGACGGGGAAATTATTGCTTCACTTTGCTGCTGCGCGTAATAGGAGCTTTTTTTGGCAAAACATTTATTTTTTGATAATTTGAACCTCGAGCTGTTTTGCCGAATACGCGTGTTGTTGTCGTAGACGAAATTACGGGCGATTTAATTCGGTGACACGAGAGCCGGGCTGTTTTTTCAAACGCTAGTCGGCGATGCTAAATGATATTACGATACCCGGTTTTCCGAGCTCGGAAAATGGTGAAACGATTTGGCGTGGGCTACGCTCATTCCAGTCCAACGAGTGCCCTCCATTTCGAACGGCTATTGTAATACAAAAATAGTGAAGCTTACACCTACACCAACCAATATGAGAAAATCGTAAATTATACGGGCACTAAATCGGTATAGCTATTAGGTTGCTTTCACGAAAAGATTTGTTGCTGAAAGAAATGTCACAATTGTCTAAATAATAAATGATAAAAGATAATCCGTTATATAAGACTTGTATGGATCGATTTCTTTCCCGGTATTTGAAACATGTATTTTCACTCATCTATACACACTCACACAATCCCCACACTATACCTATAGAGCTTACATTCTATAATATATTGACAACGCAAGACTCTTGACATTCTAATAGTCGACGTCACAAAGTTTCTCTATAGGCTGTTTGGTCAATACACGTGTACTTGTGTGTTGTGTAAGTTATTAATCAATTAGCATGTATTACCAGAGGCGTGTACAGCGACAACCCTAGCGCGGAGGGCAGCCTAAATGCGCCAACGCATAGAGGGGGGGGGGGGGGGGCAGCGTCTTGAGGGTTTCGCAAAGACGCCCATGCAAATACCCTCGCTGCCGTCGACGGCAAACCAACCGCATCGTCTATCGAGAAAGGTCCGCCCGCCCGCGCTCGAATATCTTATGCCCAGATATATTTTTTTTAATTCGCTGTAGCAATGTGTATAAGCGCTGGGCTTATTTTGGAATTGTACGAGTGCTTATAAATATTTAAATTACTCGATTGCGAGAAATACCAGCGTGCAGTCGACGGAGTTAATAAAATGCAAAAGCGCAATGTTTCGCTGCTAAATGAAGCAGTGCGCCGTTTTGTGGTTCAGTTCCGCTTTTCAGCTTTGGCAATTGCACTCTTAGCGGATATTTGCATATTACATTACAGCAAAACACTGTACATCAGGAGCGTTCTTTTCATCCCAATCTGCATTAATTACCAAACCCTAGCCTGATCCACCCAATCTGGAATACTCTCGGCGCGTCACGCTGGCGTTTGCTTGTGTCCTCCTCGGGAGCTCTGCGTTGAGTCACGCCGGGGTTTGTCACATGCAGTTACGGGGTGCCGTCTCAAAGGGCGCTCGCTCGCTGCTCGCTACTTGCGTTGCTAACTTTTCCTATTATCTTCAGGCTTTCGCGGGGACCCGGCTTCGGAGTAATTAGCAATCGTGCATAATTGCAGAATCCTTAATTGACACAAACAAACCTTTGATTTCTGTTTGAAACTAACTCGGCGTTCTAGCCGCACACGGTTTTGTCTGCCAGCGCGATTCAAATTTTATACTGATGGCGCAAAAAAAAACCGCGTCCTGGTTATTGAGTTTGATATTACTCTACAGATGCGATGGAAAGCTTGCTGCTTTCAAGCGGCGGCGAGTGCCTGGCTAGACGGCCGTCGAATTAAAATGAATATTGAAACTGTTTGGTCCGTGGCTTGCGCGTGCAGTATGCTGCTTATTTGACAAGTAAAGCGCAAATTTTCAGTATAAACTCGCACGGCTCCCTGGCGCTATATATAATAACCATAGCTACGTGGCTACGTGGTTTTATATGGCTACCATTGACAGCAGCTATCGTTCACAAGCCACTCATTTGCATGCGTTAATTGAGTTGCCGATGCGCGTCGTCGCCTCCGACTTGGCGGCAGCGTCGAGGCACATCGCCGGGCAGCTCAGTGCTGGTCCGCGGCGACGTCCGTGCGGAGGGCGACTCCTTTCACGAGAGACGTGGCGGGCCGGTGGACTAGATCGCATTTACATGACACACGACACGGGGCGATGTTGCGGAGCTTTCGCTGCGCGACGGCACAAAGTTCGCGTCCAATTTGTGGGGTTTGTAGTTGCAAAATTAATGTGCTCGTGAAAAATTGCCAGATGTTTGTTGTAGATTGGTGTTGAAGGGCTAGCCGAAGGGGTTGAAGGGAAGTACGTATACCGCAGTATACGTACTTCCCTTACATACATAGGGCTGGTCATTTTCACCGATTTGAGTAAATAGAAACGAAATATATGCTTTTTGAGCGTGCATAGTAAAATACAGCAAAAAGGGGGCTTTTGAACGACAAAAATGTCACGACACATTCATTCAAGGGAATTTCCATGGTTGCCCTGGCATTTCCCTAACTTTTCCAGCCCGTGATTTCACTTCATTTGATGAGCGTATATAGCGAAATCGTCAATTTCGCTGACCCCAGAAAAAAGTCACTTGTTTATTTTTTTTTGTGTGTTAGTGCGCGCTCTACAGACCAAACGCAAGAACCGATTTGGATGAAAATTTCAGAGGATCTACCTTTGTTATCAACTTAGACCCTCTACGTTTTTGGAAAAGATCGGGTCAGAACGTTTTTAATAAATCAAATTTTTACGACATTTTTCAATTTTTTAAAAATTTTGAATCACTGTAAATGTCAAAGTTCTTTACATATCTTCACCAAAACTTATAAACATGTCGACCTTATATAAATTTATTATGCATGAAAATCTGAGGTCGGTAGGACTTTCCGATTGGTTTTTATTCGCATGTTTTGAGTGTTTTTCTCGTGATTTGACGCCAGATTCAACCAGAGTCCGGTTTCCTTTGTTTCCTAGGTTACCAGCTTTGTTGACTCCTATACTTCGTTTTATTTAAGAAGATACTATTCCGCTGGGAGCGCTAGTAGTCACTTTAGCTTACATAACCGCCAATTTGACAAAACTGAAATCCTGTCACCATTTTTTGTACCTTATAATATTACCAAAGCTTATGTTTTTTTCTCTCCACTATTTATTCGTTGATATTTTTACTCATTATTATGAAATAGATTCATGTTGTAATTTTTTTATTGGTAGCCGAAATAGTGTTTTGTTTTCCCGCCATTAAAATTTAAATTCACGAGTTGGTAGTTCTTGAGGGGGCAGGCCCAGCTGTGGCATCTTCTCTCACGGGCTAGACTATAGTCTGGCCGAGGCATAGATTTGACAGTTATCAGAAGTTTAGACAATTTCGTTTATGGAAGTAATTGTACGTAAATCCACATCAGTAATTTATATCCAATCTAATAAGTATCCTCGGCCGTAAGTTATGTCTTATGTATTTACGTTATAATTACTCAGTGAGTTCATAGTCTGCATATTTTCGCTATCTGACAGCTCGGAGAGAAACAAAGGAAGGTCAGAATCGTCAAAATTTTCAAGTGATCGGAATTTTCGAGAAGGCAAGGATCTGGCATGGTGCTCCGTGGTTTTCGTACTTTACCTTCACATTTTAACTGCTATACAAACCGCAACGCTCATCTTCAACGCAACACAAATTGCGTTCGCGAAGCCATAGTATTGGTTAACATATCTGAACTCGCATTCTAGGTCGGAGTTTTAACTCGAAGCAAATTTGCTCTCTGCTCGATTTGAAGTCTGCAAAGCAACGGACGAATGTTCCAGAGTCAACCACATCTGATGGGATAAATTAATAGCAGAAGAAATGCATTTGATCAGCAAACCTTAATTTTAACCAGTTAAATGCCAATTTCTAATACTCGCCCAATTGCACGCATAAGCAGATAGATCCGAGCCAGCTTGATCTGTGTACCAACCCCTACCCAATCCATCTTCCAACAGCAAACATTCGATGTCCCGGCGTTAGCTCCATGGGTGCCCTATCTGACCTCGCAACGCAAACAACGGCGTCCTCCTCAAGTCAACTCATGCTATTGTGACAACTGACAATAAACAACGGGCGTCCAGCCCACTGCAAATTTGTTGCGGACTTGTCGCGGAACAGGGGTCGGCACCGACGTCCATCGGACAGAAACA